>MU551646.1:169720-177220 GCA_024362625.1 Silurus asotus
TGTGTGTGTGTGTGTGTGTGTATGTGTGTGTTAGGGCTGTTCCCAATCTGCAGTGGTTAGTATCTATCAGAAGAGGTCCAAGGAAGGAAAAGTGGTGAACTGGCAAAAGGGTCCTGGGCGGCAGAGGCTCATTGATGCATGTGGGGAGTAAAGGCTGGGCCATATCTGATCCAACAGATGAGCTGCTGTGCCTTAAATTGCTGAGGAAGTTAACGATGTTAATGCTTGATGGGTCATAACTGCCTGGGCGGCAAAAGCGGTATTAACACAGTATTAGGCAAATTGTCATAATGTTGTGCCTGATCGGTGGTTATAAAGTATTACAGACACTTAATTCAGCCACAGCAACGTCACAATTATAGAAACCACCAATACTATACAAAAACACAAAATAACAGCAAGTGCCATTACAGAAAGAGATACATTTCACATATGGAGGGTGAATACTGTTTTACTAAAGCAAGTAACCCAGTTAAGACAACTCCAAACCTTTACACTACCATCACAACTATGCTACGTACATCATTTGGAGCAGTTCAGAATCAACATTTGTCAAATAACATGACAAAAACATAAAAAAATCAAAGAAAATACAACCTACTCACCAGAGATGCATACTCATAATGCATACGCATATAATTTGCAACACTCCTCAGAGGCTGTAATCGTGGTACCGCTTGTAGGGACTGGTCTGGAAGTGACGAACAAACCCTTTCCCGGGCTGAGACAAGCTAGCTAGCTTCAGGGTTGGCGATCTCTAGCTTTTCTGGAAAAGTCCACCTTGAAAATTAATTTGTAAGTTCAATTCAATTCAAAATCAATTTCTCTTCCTCTGTCAGCCATTGTGGGCATAAAAAAATCTTACTCAAATGTATTAATGTGTTTTGCTAGTCAAACATTGCTGTAACAGTTTCTCTCCGACCAACCAATTAGAGGACGGAAAAATGCTGACACTATTCTGGGCTAGCTAGCTGACACTGTGAGGCGAATTTAAAATCTGATTGGTTAGAGAAACAGACCAAGTCCCGAACCCTCCATTCTATTTTCATTTTATTGACTTGCGCATATTTTGGAAGATGACTTCCCCCATGTCAATTTCCCACACATGCTTCGGTTGCATTTTTTTCTATGCATCGATAAATAAAGCTTTTACTGATTTGGCTTTAGTTTAGAAACCAGGCACTTGAGGTTGTTTGGGCTATACTGATATTCCTGGCAGTGTAGGATAACCAGAATCCTCTCTTTCTCTCTCTCTCTCTCTCTCTCTCTCTCGCTCTCTCTTTCTCTGTGTGTGTGTGTGTGTGTGTGAGAGAGAGAGAGAGAGAGAGAGAGAAAAAATCAGCTACCTAATCAAAGCACGGTTGTTATTGGCTCAAGGCACATGCCTTGAGCCAAAAAAAACATGCTACATACATTCTGGCACTGAACATAATTTTTTTATTATTATTATAACATAAAACACAAATTCATTCCAGTTTTTTGTTTTATTGAGTGATGTTATGGAGCAAGTTTATTCACTCCAGCTAAAGACAGAATCATTTAGGGTATTAGGATTGATGCACAGATTCCTACCATCTCCAAGATGAAAACCATTTTCTCATTTTATAAACTCCCAGTGCACATGCTGGCACAGCATTTTTCAGCAACCTTTTCCTCATTATCCTTGGATAATTAACCCTTTTTCCAAATAGTTATAAATCTTGAAAGTGAGAGAGAGTGGAATTAAAACAGCATGATTGTGAGGAAGACATGCAGGTAGTTGGGTTGAAAGAGGCAGATGTAGAGGACAGGGTCGTATGAAGACTAATGATCCGCTGTGGCGACCCCTAATGGGAGCAGCCGAAAGAAAAGGAAGAAGTAGAAGATTATATAAATATAAAAAAAAACCCCACAGGGTTATTTAAAAAGAATGAACCGATATGATGACGCATTGCTTCAGTTTTCAAGCATAGTCATGGAATGAGTCAGTGACCATTTGAAAGAGGATTTATTTAAGTTGATTGTGAGTATAATACTTGTGACTTGCCTTTGAACTTTTCCTTAATAAAATATTGCATAATGAAATCGGTTCATATTTTTTGAATAACCCTGTATATCCTATATCATCTTCTTCTTTCAGCTGCTCCTATTAGGAGGCTCCTATTTGTTTTCATACCTCCCTGTCCTCTACATCTGCCTCTTTCACACCAACTACCTGCAATTAGTTACAGTGAAAGTGTATAATTTGATGACATAATAGTGTTACATGGTGTGTGTGTGTGTGTGTGTGTGTGGGGGGGGGGGGGGGGGTTGTGGGGGGGGGTTCTGTGTGTTACAAAAAAAAAAGCTCTGGCATTTGGGCATTTAAACCTGGAGATCTAAATCCATCCTCTATGTGTCCTCTGCCTAGGGCACTTCTTTTATTTTAAATTCTAGTGACATTTCTGTAAAATCTTTTAGACATGTAGTATGTTTATATGGTGTGTACGAGTTGCTAGAGTGACTAGGTATTCCATATATAATAATAAGTTATAGGAGTTTTTAATAGTGTGCTTTCGTTGCTTAATAAATCAAGTCAAGGCTTTTATTGTAATTTGTACTATACACAGTGGTTCACAGTACACAGTAAAAATAAAAACAACGTTCCTACATAAAGTGCATCGAGTGCAACCGAAGAAAGCCCACTATTTAGTATATTAAAGTGTTAATTCACCTTGGCTTTTTGGCTTCTCTCCAACCAAATAAAATTTGCCTGGAGTTGCAAAACATATACAACAAAATTTGTTGTTTTATGCAAGAGTAAGGTAGTTGTCTAGTTTACCACTAGGTGTCACTAGTGTAATTTCAATTGTATTTGAATGTTAGCAATTTTTACCTTTTTGTCCCTGGCAATTTGAGAGTGGCATTGTGGTGTTGCACGTGCTGTTTTAGTTATACTTTCACTTTTACCTGTTAAATCTTGTTCAGGTTTTTCTTTAAATTCAAATGAATTTTTACTTTGTAAAGTTTTGTGTCAACTTTAGATTCTGTTTCTCAATAAAGAACTTAACATTTGATGCCTTATTATTTTTACAGCAGAGAGGCATATTTCTAATTTTCAAAACAATTTTCTCATTTATTTTTGAAGTCTGAGCATAGATGCTTGGATATTTTCATTTTAACTTCTTTCCTATATTCTCTGTATGTGAACGGCTTTCTACACTACGTTATCTCTTGAGTTGTTGAGTTTGGAGACTTTATCCACTGTATGAAGTAAAATCTTCTCTGCTCTGCTTTCTGCAGCAGTTCTATATTGGTTCTTTTTCGTTCATCTCCAGCTGAGTGCTTCTCACTAAATGCTGTGTGCTTCGTCTGGAAATGGCGTTAAATGCAAAAAAGAATTTTTGTTGTCAATTTCTCACCACATATCAAACATGTCGGCAGGCCAGCATTGATGGCAGTGAAAGTGAATAAATCTGTCCATGCAGAATGAAACTCTGTTTTCATCTGAGTTCTTTTAGATTTATGCATAACCAGCTTACTAGCTACTCTTGGGTCAAAGTGAGGGAAGTAGATAATAAGTGATGTATGGTTTGATCGACAAAATCTAAAAACTTTATTTACAGTGTCATGTGTTACCCTAAATGGCTAAAATGGGAGTTGTTCCCTTTAAAACACTGTTCACTGGGTAACAAAAAATGTAGTTAAATTCATCTGAGAATATTTTTATTTACATGAAATTTTACATGACAGAGAGCCACAGCGTGGGGGGACAGCACTGGGGGGCTAAAGATCTGAATGACTAGTTGCTTTCATCATATAATAAGTTCTGACCTTGTTCTAATTGACTTCCATCTGTACATTTACTGTAAATCATAGGGTATAGGATGCATTGTTTAGTGCACTACCAAAAATGAGAAATTGAGTCATAGAATAAATGTCCTACTGGTCATCAAATGCACTATGTAGGGTGTAAAGTCATAATTGTATACTGTAAGTAATAAATCTATATAATATGTTTGGAGCCAAATCCATTGGACACTGATCTGGTGCACTAAAAAGAAAAAAAAAAAAAAAGAGCAATGGGTTAAATCCCTTTTTTAAGTGTTTAGTGCAATAGGTATTGATATATACATTAATATAAATGATATATAACAAATCCCTAATGGATGTGTGTCTAGTGCATATGTATACCTTTAAAGTCCACTGATGTAGGCAGCTAATTTTTTTCTCTGGACATGTCGTTCACTATGTACGAAGCATTAGCGTCATTTAATATCCTTAAGTAGTGAGTTTATATACAGTATGAGGAGCAAGGTTTTAAATGTGAGAAACACCTGCTGCACTTTGTAATATTTTGCTGTATTTCCGGAGAGGTTTTTGTGTATAAAATATGATTTACTGCAATTCCATCCATAAATCTGAATCTCCCAATGTGCCTCTTTAACAAAGACAAAATGCAAATCGCTACAAAGATGTAATTATGGTAATAACCACAGACACAGCACATGGTCTATTTTGACATTATTTCATTCATCACTGTAAACGATCATCGATTTGCACACATTAGTGTCACATTACTTTTGAAGTGAACCCCAGTGGAATGACCTGCTGTACTTTCACCTGCATTTAATTTTCTTTCTCACAGTGAACTCATGCTTGGGGAAAAGTTTTTACATTCACTTTGACACTTGTGGGGCTCATTAATTTTTTTTTTATTCTAACCTGGGGGTTTTCTGTGATGTGATAACTAACACAGGAATGTTTCTACAAATGAGTAAAGGTACAGCTGTGCCTTCTCCCCCAAAGTCCCCACAGTAAATCCATGCAGAATGCTAATTATTTTCTATATTATATATAAAATAGCACTTATTACAGAAGGTTGTAGTGTCATGTGTACACCTGTAGACTTGTTGACTTGTGGAACCTTAGCTCGGTGTTACTAAACAAAGCCCCAGGATTTCCAAGAAGCCACTCTTGGTCCAACCCATTGTGCTCCGCTGCATCATTGCTGACCCTGTACTCTGACCCCAGCTTACCAATATCGCTGGGATATACAAAGAAACTATTTCACTCTGATGTAACATACATGTGATGAGTAAAAAGCACCTTTACCGTTACCCTTTAACAAGCTGAATTGAGCATCACATAGAGTTAGAGAACTAAAATGCTAAAACACCACTTTTCATACAAGTGTTTCAGTGGTTTGTGTGTGTGTGTGTGTGTGTGTGTGTGTGTGTGTGTGTGTGTGTGTGTGTGTGTGTGTGTGTGTGTGTGTGGTAAGTTCAAACCCTTGCACATGTAGTGTGTTGAAATTGGGTTGTCTTTTTATGGACGGACAGCTATGTGTAAAAAAATAAAAAAATAAAAAATAAAAATATAAAAAGAGAGAAATTTGTCAGTGTTCTTGCTTATGGACAGCAGCTTAAATGTAAATTAAAGCAACAGAGCAGTGTATCTCAAAACACTAGTGGGCCAGTGGGATAAACTCATGGTAAATGTGTGAAGTTCTGAAGTTCAACATAATATAAATAATGATTTCAATCTTATTTGAGGTTAGTCTCCAACCGCAACGCCCACACAGACAATTCTAACCAACACACTAATACATTAACCAGACTGGAGGCTTATTAAGATGCTTATCAGGCTCCTATGTATGACTTTTCACTCAAAATCTATCAAATTAAAATTTTCGGTTTTACTTGGTGTAAAAAAAAAAATGTTATGTGCCTAAACCACAGACCAAGGTTGCCTCAGTATACACATTGACCTAATTTGTGTTTAAAAAAGTAAATAATAATATAATAATAATATATTATCAATTATAAATAATAATAGAAATGCAATAAATCGCAGCTTAATTACAAGCGGTAATATTTCCAGGTGTACAGTATACAAATCAGACTCCAGTCAGACTTTAGTAAAATATCCTGCCATAAAACAATCAAGTAGAATCAGAAGCCTGTAATGCTTTTCACGTGTTGAAACCTACAGTCAATACATATTCATTCAATTGTATTTCAATTAAGATGAGTGGATCAGTATGTAATGAGTCTTTTGTTTTCTTCAATTTCTGCTTCACCTTTCAGACCGTAAGAGAAATGACTTCAGCATCAGCAAATGATTATTTAATATCCTTGGTTTATGATTTTTAAATGCAGAATGCCACTGGCTTATGTTATATATTTATACTATGCCTACAGAATACAATGATTCGGTGAATATTTCAATCATGATGACTTATCTAGCATTTCACAGTACAGTGAGCTTCCTTGAGATTCAGAGAATAACACAAAAAAGAAACAGTTGTTAACTATTTTACACTAAAAGTGTTTGTTTTGAATGGCATCTGGAAACATGATTGTGTAATCAGTGGATCTAAATCAATCAGTGAATTGATATGAACAATCTATTGAAATCGTCATTGAGCTGACAGAAATTAGTTTAATTAACAGTGAGCCACCATACAAAATCCACCTACATTCCTGAAGACTTGTCAATAAGTGGACATTAGCAGCTATTATTAAACTAATACTACTTATTGATTTCTGAATTGAAATGAATGAGAGAAGTTGTGTTTATGCTCATGTTTATCAATCAAACTGTCAGATTAGCTCATGTTAGCCTTCTAGTTAGTACCTAATGTTTCATTAAAACTAGATAGAATATATATATATATATATATACATTTTTAACACTTTCAACTACATAAAGGTTAGGATTTGAAGCAGCAAGTGGTCAACCAGTCATTTCTAACTAAATATTTTATGATTAAAAAGTTCCCTAATAAATAAGTCAAACTGAATTCTATTCTTTATTGTGTTTTATTGATTTTTAAATGCCGTGTAGCAAACGTTAAACACGTGAATGTTAAAGAAATCCTTAGACGTCCTGTGATTTATGATACAGATGAAATGATGTAGAAACGTTATGCAGATGCAGCGAGTTGGTTCTACCACAAGGGGACGCTGTAGTCGTAGCTGTATGTAGCAGTATTCTTTTTTGTTTTATGTTTAAATTAAGGTTTACAATAAATGCTTAGTTCATATAAATGTTGTGATTTCTCAGCAATTTATTGTAACCAATTCCATACATGAATATGACCTTAAATAATGAAAAGAAATACTTAAACAACTATATAAAGAAAACATTTAAACATTATTATTTTGTTTATCATTCTGTTCAGACACCACATTATGCTCGGCTGTTTGGAAAGATGAAAAAATAAATAAATTTAAAAAAATAGAAAAACAGTCTATAGCATAATTTATACACTCTATATACAACTCTTATAACTGACAGTTTCTAACAGTTCAAAAAGGAAAATTAGGGGACACAGAAACATTCAATTCACTTCTATGTTTCAGATAAAATAGCAGACTCCTTACAGTGCATTATGATTAATGCCCACGCAGAACTGAAAAAAAAAAGTAAACCAAGCAGCAGGTTAGAGTCTGAGTGGAGAGAGAAGCAGAGAAAAGGCAGAAGTTTAGGGAAGCTGAGGATGTGTCAGAGTGCAGGCCAGTCATCCTCCTGAGGCTC
>MU551646.1:179720-229703 GCA_024362625.1 Silurus asotus
TGCAGTTGGGTTATCTGAGCAATCAGTCTTCATGCTGTACCCTGTGTGTGTGTGTGTGTGTGTGTGTGTGTGTGTGTGTGTGTGTGTGTGTGTGTGTGTCATATCTACATAGTCAGCACAATCAAAGCATTTTCACTGTAACAAATATTTATTATACCATTTATCTTGTGTGATGGCAGTGAGTGTGTGTGAAATTTGCTCAAATCCATATACTTAAACATTTTTTACTCATGAACTTTGAGGACAAAATGTTCACCAGGTTCACCAGCACTAACAGGTGTTTTGATGAAGAGATTATCAGTTTTAGTCACTACTTACAATGTTATAATGTTATGCCTGATCGGTGTATCGTTGTAGCTAGTTTGTGATTGTAGCAAGTGTGTGATTATAACAAATGTGTGATTGTAATAAGTGGAATAACAGCACTGTACCTGGTTTCTCACACAGAGTATAGTGTATTGATGTAATTGGGTTAAAGGAGCAGGTTTAGGTGTTTTGACGTCATTACACACCACAGCGACATGAAACTAAAACCACGCGTCTTACGCACAATATACCAGTTACACTCTTACATAAAGTACACAACACACATTAAAGAAACCGAGAAGAAATGACACTAACTGGAACAATATACAGTAAATCCACTACTAAAGCCTTAACACCAATACATTCTAATATATGCAAACACATGCCCATATATGCTAATACATTTGAATACATGATACACATTCTGCATACATATTTAGTGTCTCT
This sequence comes from Silurus asotus, assembly GCA_024362625.1. Lineage (NCBI taxonomy): Eukaryota > Metazoa > Chordata > Actinopteri > Siluriformes > Siluridae > Silurus > Silurus asotus. The sequence goes on from MU551646.1 coordinate 180,474, forward strand.
GATTTATTTGTTGGGAAAAGGAGACTAATATATTTTAAAACAATATCCTTATTAATATTTATAATGATCTTTTTGAAGATCTTTTTAACTTTTCGCTTTCTTTATAGCATTTCTGTTCGTTTTTTTTCTGTCTTTGTCTATGTCTGTCTCTTACACATATACACACACACACACATGCACACACGCACACACAATTCACACTCAGTATATTTCACATATCACTAATTTAGAATAAACGAGTGTTACCTGCTTTTCTTTTACGCTTACACTTCCGACAGGTAAACCCAATGATAAAAAGGATGAGGGTCAGGATTAGCCCTGCCCACAAACCAGCAGGAAGCATCCAATAACTTTTAGGACAACCTATAAACAGAGAAAGAACTCAAAAATGTTTTTTGAACATCTAGCTTTTAAAAGAGCAAAATCACATTTGGAATGATATATATCCTTTTACTCACTGGGGATAAAATCTCCACATATTGCGTCTGAATTTGTTGTTCCAGGAAAAAACAATTTCCGCCCCAGATCCAAACAGCTAAAAAACGAAAGCACAAATGAGTTAAAAAGTTACAAAGGAACAATAAAGTAGGTGAATGTGTTTGATGGTGACTAATTGGGTTTGGTGGTGAATGATGGTGTTCAGTCTGGAATGATGGGGTTCGGTGGTGAATGATTGGTTTAAATGGTGAATGATGGGTTCGGTGGTAAATAATTGGTTCGATGGTGAACGATTTGGGTTGGATGGTAAATATTTGGGTTTGATGATGAACGATAGGGTTCGATGGTGAATGATGGGGTTTGATGGTGAATTATGGATGGTTAACAGAGGGGGAAATGATACTGAAAGATAAAATATCATTGTGTATTGTGGTAAAAGTTTTGGATGTTATGTCATGGGAGTTTGCGTGTGTGTGTGTGTGTGTGTGTGTGTGTGTGTGATGTAGCTCTGTTCACCTGGTGTGATTGCGACAAGGTGTGATATAATCTGTATTATTGTTGAAGGTTCCTTCTGGACAGGGCTTACACAATGTGTCACGTTTACTGTTGGCTGAAACAAATCACACGTCTTATTTCATTCAAAGTTATTAGGTGAAGTGAATGATCATCATCATCATTACAATCGCTGTTTCAACACAGTAAGATAAAAGTCTATTACACAGTAAAATATGCTAGATAAGCATGTCCTCTTGATAGCTACACTTTTGCTGAAAGACAGTTCTCCTTTCATCTGAGGTTTTCCTCAATAGTGTGTATTCTTGTGTTAAAAAATGTGTGGAGGTGTGAATTAACATGAAACCACTGAGGTTAACATGTCAGAATGGATTGGTAAGTCAGCATTGTAATATAGACACTTTTTTATACACAGTTGTGGACCAAAGATCAAACATTTGTGGTCTGGTTGTTGGTGAAAATTTTTAGATACATAAGTGAGGTGTAGATTGGACCAGGCATTTGTTTAGCAATAGCAAGTGTGTGTGTGTGTGTGTGTGTGTGTGTGTGTGTGTGTGTGTCTGTGTGTGTGTGTGTGTGTGTGTTAAACTCACGGGGAAAAGAAACTCCCTGGCCTGGTGGGCAACGGCGGACTGGCTCACATTTACCACATTCATCCTCATGTCCTACAGATTGAGTACAGTAGAAGCCCTCCATACACATACATATTGTGTTACTTTCTTCTGTGCAGTTTTTTACTGTTTGCAAATGATGGTCTAAAAAAAGGAGCATACACGCACGCACGCACGCACGCACGCACGCACGCACGCACACACACACACACACACACACACACACACACAGAGAAGAATAAATAATAAAAACAGACTGCTTTTAAAACATCATGTTTAGTGCAGCTTGTTTGTGTCTTATGGTGCTTGGTGAAAGTTTTGATGTTTAATGGTGATTAATGAAGAGGTGGTCTCTGATGGTGTTTCTTGAACAAGGCTGGTGTGTGATGTTATTGGGTGAACAATGGTGTTTAATGAAGTTTGGTAAAGAATATTAGTGTATGATGTTTTTTGTTAAATATTCGGTGTCTGGTGGTGTTTGGTGAAGAAGGTTGGTGTCTTAAGGTGTTTGTTAAAGAAGGTTGCTGTCTGATGGTCTTGGGTAAAGAATGTTGGTGTCTGATGGTGTTTAGTGAACAATGTCAGTGTCTGGTGGTATTTGGTGAATAATGTATGTGTCTGATGGTGTTTTTGTAAACAATGCTGATGTCTGATGGTGTTTGGTGTAATATGTTATTGTCAGATGATCTTGGTAAAGAATTTTGGAGTTTGGTGAAGAATGTTGATGTTTGGTAAAGAATTTTGTCATCTGATAGTGTTTGGTGAAGAAGGCTGGTATTTGACAGTGTTAAGTGAAAAGTGTTGGTGTCTGATGCTGTTTGAAGGTTAATGAAGGTTAATATTGAATGGTTTTTGGTGAAGAATGTTAATGTTGGTGATAAGTAATAGTGTCTGATGGTGTTTGGTATAGAAGGTTCGAGTCTGATTGTGTTTGGTGCAGACGGCTGGGGTCTGGTTATGTTCGGTGTAGATTGTTGTGACCTGATGGTGTTTATTTGGTATATAATGGTCATGGAATGAGGAAGTGCAGAAAAGAATAAAGAGAAAGAGGTTGGCAAAACAGAATTGGGATCGACAGAGTGATGAGAAAAGTAGACAGGAGTACAAGGAGATGCGACAGCAGGTAAAGAGGGATGTGGCAAAAGCCAAGGAAAAGGCATATAAGGAGCTGTATGAGAGGTTGGACACTAAGGGAGGAGAAAACGATTTGTACTGATTGGCCAGGCAGAGGGACCGAGGTGGGAAGGATGTGCTGCAGGTTAGAGCAATAAAGGATGGAGATGGAAATGTGTTGACTAGTGAGAAGAGTGTGTTGAGAAGATGGAGGGAGTATTTTGAGCAGCTGATGAGTGGATAGGATTAGTAAGGAGAAAGTGAGAGCAGCAATTAAGAGGATAAAGAGTGGAAAGTTGGTTGGACAAGATGACATAGAGCAAAGAGCACAGAGATGTTTAGCAGAGATAGCAGTGAATTTTTTAACAAGATTGTTTAACAGTATTTTAGAAGGGGAGAAGATGCCTGAGGAATGGAGAAAGAGTGTGCTGGTAATGATCTTTAAGAATTAGGGAGATGTGCAGATCTGCAGTAACTACAGGGGAATTAAGTTGATCAGTCACACCATGAAGTTATGGGAAAGAGTAGTGGAAGCCAGGCTGAGGGAAGAGGTGACCATCTGTGAGCAACAGTATTTTTTTATGCCGAGGAAGAGAACCACAAATGCATTATTTGCTGTGAGAATGTTGATGGAGAAGTATAGAGAAGAACAGAAGGAGCTGCATTGTGTGTTTGTGGATTTAGAGAAAGCGTACGACAGAGTGCAGAGAGAGGAGTTGTGGTATTGTTTGAGGAAGTCTGGTGTGTCAGAGAAGTATGTGAGGGTGGTGCAGGACATGTATGAGGCAGTGACAGCAGTGAAGTGTGCAGTAGGAACAACAGACTGGTTCAAGGTGGAGGTTGGACTGCACCAAGAAGAAGGTTTATGGATGTGGTGAGGGAAGACATGCAGGTAGTTGGGTTGAAAGATGCAGATGTAAAGGACAGGGGTGTATGGAGATGAATGATCTGCTGTGGCGACCCCTAAGGGGAGAAAAACAGATCTTTATGTTTTAGTAAAGAACCCCAGTGTATGCTGGTATTTTTTGGTGAAACTTGCCAGAGTCACATGATATACATTCCAAACAATTGTCTAAGTAGTTCATATTCTCAGTGTAGTAGCCATGTGGACACTGTACACAATGAGTTTTCGAAGAGTTACTACAATGAGATGACATGTGAGTCCCTAAAACAAAGAGAAATAAACACAGAAATAAACATACTATTTTTTTGAAAACATACAATTTAAAATACAAGCTGATTTACAGTTTCTGCACCGTTTCTTTCTTTATATATGACAACTAGCTTCAGTTTTTGTGTGATAATGTGTACTATATTAGGTTGTTCAGTCTGTTAGAGCAATTTTGTAGGAACATTCATGAATTTCTAAAACACATTATACAAAACATTTTCACAACACCTTAAAAAATCAGAATGTGACTGTCGAAAATTGTAAAAAGAAAACATTAGCCAAACAAAAAATGGGTTATCTTAGTTTAATCAGAATTTATTTAAATTCAAACTAAAATGATGTATTACTTATAGAGTAAAATGAAATCCTCATAATAAAACAGTTAATAATAATATAGACTGGAAAGTTTTGATCTGATCTTTAAGAATTAAACATTTTGAAAATGATAAAATCTATAAGAATTGAACTTTAAAAAAATTAGTTGTACTCGATTCATAATTCAAATTGCAAACATAAACCTTTCATATAGTTAATCTGTACTTTTTTGAGACTCACCTTTTTGACATTTGTCGCAGCACTTGTTGTTGTGTTCATACATGTCGTTGGAGCAGGTCATTGCTAAAAGTTTTTGTTTGAAAAGTAAAGAAAAAAATGAAAAATAAATCCCTGTAAGGTTTCCTTAGAGTTCTGTGTTTGACGTGGTTTTTCTTTGTACTAGTATTGGTTGCGTTTTATGAGCCTCATGTATTTCTGTCACTTCCTCTCATTTTCCCGCCCACTCTCTCTTTCTGTTTCTCTCTTGTTTCTGCTATCTGGTGTTACCTAAAAGTGGAAGATGAATGTAAGGGGGCAGAACAAACAGGTTGTGTGAAAGCAAGGGAGGGGGAAACATGAAAAGTAAGATAGGTCATAGCTGTATATTAATATGTATCTGTATGTCCTATTTTAAACACTTCCCCTTGTATAGTTCTACTTATTTTGGTGGCTAATGACCATCTCAAGCAGACGTTTTACACGAGTAGTGGCTGGATGTATAAATTATTGAATGCAAAAGTTAAAAGGAATTAAAAAAACAAATACAAAACATATATATATATATATTATTAGTGAGCTATACTGCAGCAGTTCACTCACTGGATTATTATTATTTGTTTGTAGCACATGATGATAAACATTCAGTTTAGATGGAAAGCAGAAAAGGGTTATTTTAATTCAGACAGACTACAAAACAGGATGTCACAGTTTAAATAATTCCTCTTAGTAAACCTGTTTGCGTGTGTGTGTGTGTGTGTGTGTGTGTGTGTGTGTGTGTGTGTGTGTGTGTGTGTGTGTGTGTGTGTGTGTACTGCCCCCTGCCTGTGTTACTGTGAGATACATGGATGGATTCAAATTAGATTTTTGATCACAAAAGAAAAACTCTTTGGATTCTGTTACATCAATTTAAATGTAAATGAAGGGTGTGCAAACTTAAAACTGAATAAAAAGGACTTTATAGCATCTGTCACTCTCAACTGTTCAATTACTGACCAGTGGATACAGAAATCCAGAATTATTTTGGCCTTGAGGTTGGAAAATTAGGCATTGAACCCAGAGTAAAAGGTCTCTCAAATGGTTTGTGGTGACAGGGGAACAGAAAGAAAACCACTGTCTGTAATACCCTGTTTTGTTAAACTGCTTATTTTTAAATTAAGTCAGAGAAGGCTTACATATGGAAGTCTGTTTTCGTCACAAAAAAAAGTTATTGGAAAAATGTTATTAATTAAAATGGAAACCTAGAGGCCTGGACAAAAAAAGCGAGGATTGTAAGGAACCCAAATGATTTGTGTGGAGATGGTAAATCCCTGTAACCTGGGATCTGGCCTTCTGTATTTATGGTCTGTAATTTCAAACTGTTCATCAGAATTTTTTTTTACACATTCTAAGCAGTGTTGGAATTGTCCATGGTCCCAGATGATCATAAAGAGATGTGACAAATTTAGAAGAAACCTATACACAATGCTATAGTGACTGAGCATGTTTGGGTAGCATCATCATCACCATAAAAAAGGAGTAGAATTTAAGGATGAAAATATATGGATATACATGAAGAGTATGGCAGATATTGACAGTACAAATTAAAGTGATTTAGTTTGATTTAGTGTGATCCTGGGTGTCTCCTGGTTTAAACTCTGAATGGCCTGTGGGAAGAAGTTCCTCCTCATTCTCTCTGTGTTTGCTTTAAAGGAGCGAAAGCGCTTCCCTGAACACAACTAAGAAAAGAGTCGAGAAAAGAGTAAGTCCTGGCTCTGGTCTGGCACTGTGTGCTGTAGATGTCCTGCCGGTCAGGGAGCTCGGTGCGGATAGTACGTTCAGCTGAACGCACCACCTTTTGGAGGGCTCGCCTGTCGTGCATGGTGCTGTTCCCGAACCAGGAAGTGATGCTACCCATCAGGACGCTCTCAATAATGCAGGTGTAGAAAGTCTTTAACACCTCAGAGGGAAGTTTGCTTATCAGATCAGCATCCCAGATGGTACAGACGTTGCTGTTTCTTCTTTACCAGGGTGTTGATGTGACAGGACTAAGACAGGTCCTGTGTGATGTGAACACCTAGGTACCAGAAACCGTCCACTCTCTCCACTGGGGTCCCGTTGATGTTTAGCGGTTGGTATGACCACTCCTGCTTTGTGCTGAAGTCTACTATCAACTCCTTAGTCTTGCTGATGTTCAGGAGAAGATTGTTTTCCTGGCACCATCTCTCCAGAATTTCAATCTCCTGTAGGTAGGCCGTTTCGTCTTAGTTGGGGATCAGGCACACCACAACAGTGTCGTCATACCATGTTGCTTTTTACATGGTTGATTTAATTTATGCAATTTTAGCAGACACCCTTATCCAGAGCAAATCTCATTTTTACAATTAAGCAGTTGAGGGTTTAGGGCCTTGCTCAAGGGCCCACAGTGGCAGCTTGGTGTTGCTGGAATTTGAACTCACAACCTTCTGATCCAAAGTCCAACATCTTTACCACTGAGCTTTCTCACTGAGCAATCTAATAATCCCCAAGTAATCATACAATTCTCAACAACAACAACAAAAAAAATTATCAAGGCTAACAAGATAACAAGAATACTTTTAATCTCCTATATCGACACTAACAAAAATAATTCAGTGTAACCAGTTGGCATTAGTGCTTTACATCAACCTCTACAAGTCTACAAACACAAAGTATATCAGAAAGCAAACATTTGCTTCTAGGCAACTGATGCTAATAATTAAACCAGCTAGCATATTTATCATTTAACACTAATGTGTTGATATATTAGTACATTTCCATAAAGGTAAAAATGCAGCACAAATATTTTGTTAGAAGGCTGTTGTTGGGTGACAAGGAAATACACACACTTTTGCTGGCTAATGATTGACAATGAGAAAAATAGTATTGAAGTCTTTTATACAGACAGTGTAAAGAGACAGAAGCATGTGGAACATCAACATTTGCTAGAGATGTGGCGTTAAATGATTTGTTCCAATCAAATTAAATTACCCTTGTAATTATTTACTTTTTTGTTTAATGGGTTTTAGTGTATTGTACAGAAAATTACATGTTGTGGCTGAGGTATTTTAATTAGTCAGAACGATTAACACGACATACACACATTACACATACGCATAGCATAAGCTAGCTAATGATTGAGAATTATAATGAAGCTAGCTCAGCTGTAGCCTTAAAATATGTAAATTTGTTAGAAAAAAAAATCGTTTAAACTAATATTGGTCTTTAGGATCCACCTTGAATTAGTTGTAGCTGATCCTCTAATAAACATGAACATGACTGCAGTTGAATGTAGAATAAGTACAATAATTAAACCATTCAAAAACCACATTTGATTTTATTTTTTCAAAAGATCTTTTAAAAAGGCTAGCTTTCAATTTTTTTTATAAAAAAGAAGAAGAACAACAACACAATGTTATACATACTATTTAAATATAATAAATACTTATTAGGCAACATTAATATACAATTAATGCTCTGGTCTACAACGTGTGTAATACCCAGAGTTTAAGGTTTTAAAAACACTTAACAACAGAACAACTAATTTCCTTAGTAAAGATGTGAGGAGTCCATCCTGGCTTCATAATCGCAAGGTGCAGCATGATGCATTGCCGGTGAGAACTTTATCAGATCTACAGTTTAGTCATCAATATCCCTGGACTGTGTGTTTATTCATGAACTGAGCATGAGGACACATCATGGCAGGCGGTTACACTCCGGCCCGGCTCGCTTTGTCACTCTCACAGAGCGTCCTTTGTGCAGCCCTCATGCCATTGCAGTCTCTCTAACACACACACACACACACACACACACACACACACACACACACACACACACACACACACACACAAACACGGCAGGGTATTTATTCTCCCTTCACGTTATTGTTGGAATGCTGGGCATAGAGATCAGGCCTCCTGGGTCTGCTGGCTGGAATGAGCATCCCCAGAATGCTAATGATGTGCACGTAGAAGTACATGGACCTGAGAAACAAATCATTCAAATTTTATCTGGAATCAACAACACAACATTTCCATAGTTAACTCTTGTTTTGAACTGGTTCTCATTTAGGTTTCATTTTTGCTTAACTTTCTCAGAACCTCTGTGTAACACCTGATTCAGGTAGTGATAAAAAGATAAATTACTACTGTATTTCTTAGAATATCTAACTACAAAATGCGTACTAAACAATTCTAGTTAGCTAAACCTTTTATGTAATGTTAGGCAAAGTTTTTTCGGGATAAATGGGGTAATGGTTGTCATGGTAGCATCAGAATATTTTGGCATTTCTACATATTTTTTAATACAAGGCTCAGGTATGTGATGAGTAATTTAACTCATGTGTTGCTTGCCTGTAATAAATGATCGTCGGCTCCACGGCCAGCACTAGGAACGGCAAGACGGCGTAACATATGGTGAGCTGAGTCACCGCCCAGGTGATGACGTCATACACCAGTTTGACAGAACGAGAGTGCAAGAAATAGTGACGGAAATTCCTGCGGGCCTGTGGAGTTTAAAAGAGAGAGTGTGGAAACATTCAGAATCCCATAATAACAAAAAAAAAAAAGAACTGTGATGTCAGTGAGGTGACCTGAATGAATGAATTTGAAATTGTTTCGAATCATTTTGAGTTTATTCTTTTAAGAAACAATGGATATGCAGCCTTTGTGTGTGTGTGTGTGTGTGTGTGTGTGTGTGTGTGTGTGTGTGTGTGTGTGTGTGTGTGTGTGTGTGGACTCACAGCACGTGCTGTTAATGTGATGGGGATGCCTGTGAGGAAGGTGAAGTAATATCCAGGGTAAACTCCATGCCACAGTGCTGACAACATGAACGTCAACGGCGTCCGGAAATACGGCACACGGTCGTAACACACACTACACACACACACAAAAGATTAAACATAATCTTTCATAATAATAACAATAATAATAACAACTGTGAAGAACAGTACCTCTTGAGCCACACCCCTGTCTGTATGTTCCAGTTGTCAATGAACATTTTGAAGCTGGTCGCTGTCTGTTTACAGAAAAAAAGAAAAAATGCAAAACCGTTAAACAAAGAAGAACAAAAAAATAAAAATTTTAACAAGATGCAACCATTTCTTTACGATTTTTAAAAAAGTTACTTAATTTTAGTTGTTTGTGTAGCTTTCTACTTAGCATTGGCTTGCTAAATTGCTAGTTTTTCTTTAGAAGCTTGTTGCTAGCTTAACTAAAGATTAAGGACATAAATTCTTTCACAGAGACAGTTAGGACACTGTGATGGTGTAAACCAAAGAGAATTATCCAGAACATATGTACCTCGTGTGTTAATAGAAATGTTTTTTTATTCAAACAGATTGAATGATTTAATGTGCTCCAACATATACAAGCGTTTAAAAGTGAAAAAAAAACACTCGCTAGTTGACAAGAACATAGTGTACATACAGTTCATTATATTAGCTAGCTGTAAATCTTTAAAATAGACAGTGTAAGGCAAAAGTAACAGTGGAAATGCAAAAGCACAATCTGATCAATCAGCATTTATTTTAGGTGTGTTTCCTCCTCTTCTTCTTCTTCTTCTTCTTTGTCAAAGTAAAATTAAACTTGCTAAAGCCAGATGTAGTGCTAGTCATCATTAGCTTATTAGCTACATAATCCTGTCAGTTGACAGTACAGAAGCTAAATATGCTTTAATAGGTTTAATTTTTACTTCCAAGCTTCATACGTTTGTCTCTCATTTAAAATGTACTAACTAAGCTGATGTCTTATGCTAGCAAGATAAATTTAACTTCAATTTTCTAGTTTCTGAAGAAAATTTGAGTGCAAAGTGCATGAGGTGGTTCTGTTTCATTTGCTGAGCATCTCACTAATGTCACATGTCTGTGTTGACATGTCACATGTCTGTGTTGCTCGAGCTTTTTAATTTTGTGAGATAAGAATGACTCATACAAATATTCATTTTTTATGATGGACATGGCATTAGGGCAGATGGGTGTGTCATTGCTATAAATGTGCATGTCATAGGGGAGATTTCACTGGGGTAGATGGATGTGGCATTGAGGCAAGTCTATAGTTTTATAATATTGATAAATTATATATAAAATTGCATATTTCATTTTAAAATAAAAAAATGCATATAGAAACATGGAAATAATATCCATATGGGTGTATAATTATATTCTATTATTATATAAAGCGATTTACTTTATTTATATTAAATACATACCTATCTATTTACATTATTATTTATAATCTATTTATACTTATATATTAGTGTCCATTATATAATATTGGGAGTGTTGTGCATTACGATGTATTAAAAATATAAAATAATAAAGTGACTTGCCTCGATCTTCCAGATGTGGATGTTAGAGATGAGATCCCAGGATACTCGGCCTTTCTGGTCTAATCCGCTGATCCCGTATCCCGCTGCATTATGTACTGCATCAGCTGAACAGAGGAACATCTTATACATAAGACAGCATTGAAAAGCACAACACACCAAACAAAGAGCCATATTGTATTGCGATGTCACACCTACACAAACTTATATTGTGTTCTTATAACGGCTTTATTAGAAACACCACACTGTGCTAACAGTACTCGCTCTGAGATGCATAACTGAGCTCACAATAGAAAGAGTAACAACGAACTGACTCACCGATAGTCCACGCAAAGTAAAACTTGGGCCGAGACGCCTGGATGGAAATAAAGGCGTAAGCTAGTCTGCTGAGGAACGAGGCCTCGTTAACGAACCCTGGTTCCACATTAAGGCTGATTGGGAACCTCCTGGTGATTGTGAAGAACCAGAAGAGGCAGCCGAGACACACCATTAACTTCTGACACACGGCTCGCTGTGGATGGAGGAAACACATTCGGGTTATCGTACACACGTTAACAATCCCTGCTTACTATAAAGTGTAAAAACAGTTAGAAATCACAATACACTGGGCTGGATAATGGGTCTGCCATGGTACAGAATTAAAGAAATTATTTTTTTATTTAATTTATTATTCATTTTTTCAGTCTCCTTAGATAGTTAAATACCTGTACTCCAATTTATAATTTAATAACATTTACAAAAAATTTATTTTTCTCTATTATTTAGAATGTGATTTAACAGATTTCTACATAGTTTTAATTCATTTCAAGTTTTCGAGAATATTAATAATAATAATCTTCGATCTCCAACTTTTAATAAAAAAACTTTACATTACAGATACATATAAATTCTTTAAAAAAAATAAAAAATTAATCCGCTGATTCAACTTTTTTGTCATGTTTTAAATGAAAAAGAAAAGTTTAATACATTTTAAAAACAAAGTTTTGCATCCTGAATTCTCTTTGTGATTTGTTGTTTACGTATTTATTATTAATGTTGTATTTATTAAAAATGTATATATGCAGAATTGCTAAGAATGCTACTTGATGCTATCTGCCCACTGGCTTATGCTAGCACCCACAAGCTAGCATAAACTGCTTTGTGAGAAGTATGTGTCTTTATATGAATCAGTCTTTGTCCCTCACCACAGGGGAGGGTTCTGCGTGCGTGTGGTAGCCATTTTGCTGTACGTTGTGTTTGAGTTTGCTGTGAACATGGTGTCCCTCGATGAACTCTGTGTAGTCCCTGTAGTTGCTGCATGGCCCCACCAGAATGCTCATGAAGTTCAGAGTGTAGCTCAGGTACTCCAGCAACGACGGCCGGGTCCTGTAGCATGAAAATACGCCAAATCTCATTAGATTAACTTCGTCAGGGTAATCAGGTTAGCGCTAATAGACTAAATCTGACCTTACAGCAGCACTTTTCCACACAAACATGAGTGATGTAAAATTTAAGTTTAAGTAATAGCAGGCTAAAATCAGTTACAACATAGTGTTGGTTTTAAGCTCAAATTGAACACTGAAATGAAATGATCATTAGTGTTGAAGTTTACCATATTCCTCTGGGTGCTAAAGTCAGTTTGTTACGTGTCTTTTATTAAGTTAATGTTTTAGCATGTGTAGGTTAATGCTAGTTTCTATTGGTTTAACTTGATCACTCTGATGCTAATATACTGAAATCAGAATACTTTATTGATCCTATAGGGAAATTGTTTGGTTGCAGTTTCTCACAGATCAAAGTTTAAAGCAAAAATAAAAATAAGAAATATAAATATATATACTTATTAAGGTATGTGTTAAGAAAATTTAAATGTGTTTCAGCATAAAAAAGAAAATTGTAGCAACAGTGAAAAACAGATGTCAGAAAAGTCAGACTATAATAATAGTTATAAAAGTTATTGCACATCTAACTAATTCTTATTATTGCACTCAGATTAATGCACATAAATTATATATAAGTATCGCTTGAAAATATATTATAAATATAACTATAATTATATCTGTATTATCTTTATCGTATAACATTTATATGGTGTAGCAGCTGTTTAACCATCAGAGAGAGAAATTATATAGTTCGATGGTCGCAGGCAGAAATGATCTCCCTTGGCGCTATCGTAGTTATACGAGTCTGTCACTGAACCTATTCCTCAGACTGACCAGTATAAGCTGCTTGTTATGACAGGTAATCATGTAACAGGTTTAATGCTAGTTCATGTTAGCAAGCATCAATGTTACCACTAAAATGACTTCATTTTAACCCGTTTTGCCTTTTAATTCGTTTAATTGTTTAGTCAAGTAATTTCAATACTTTTTAAGTTGGCTGTAATGCTTTAGCCTGTTTACTGTAATGTTGGTTTGTGGTTACTCAATAAATCTTTATAGGTTGGACTGTGTAAATTGATGCTAATTCAAAGTTTAGCCTCTTTATTTTTTAGTTTGCTGGTTACTATTTCAGCATCTTTGTTATATTGTTGTAACTGTTTGTCTTTTAGCATGTTTTCTATAATACTAGATGTAACAGGTGAACTACACAGTTGACAAGGGAGGTGTGTGTAACAAGACAGCAGAAACAATGACGTGTTTGAGAAGAATGTGTTACAGTGCAAATGTGCAGTTAAATAATTTTTTTATTTTATTTTTATTTTTTTTTGGAATTTCACCCACACACTCATCTCATTTCATCCTTGCCCTATCACGCTTGTCTAAACACACACACACACACACACACACACACACACCCTTTAAGTACAGGGTGTCATCAGGACGAGTCACTGATCAAGTCATCGGGGACGAGTTGTATTTCTTTTCAAAAACTCACACGCTCACTAATGATGTCTTTGGGTTTTACCGGAAACGCTGTTCAGTTTCGTTGTTCCAAACCTCTTACAAAGACACACCCTATATATCACTGTTTAGTGCGCCTGTGAACTCGTTTTACTCAACCATGCTCACTCATTCCTGACCTCTGACCTCATGACACAATTTTTGGCACCCTTTAAGAAATGTTTGTTGCATTTGTACGTTTATAACGTTTGTAGGTTTTGTGTTTCATAACAGAAAAGGCTCCAACATTTTCGCATCCTTATTGGATGGATTTTCTACTACAGATACTATACATTTTTTACATTCATATATTGTATGTAAAGTCATTAATAAGACACTTTATATATCTCTCTTGCTTTTTTTTAATGACACTTTGTAATGCAGCTCTGTGCCATGAGTGTATTGAAAGCTGAATGCAGGTGAAGCATGTGGCAGGACAAGAAATCTAAATGAAGACTGAGACAAAACACACTAAAATTCGAATGAGGAATTACACTGCAATTACGACTTTTACTGACCTGACTGGATATTCATGTGAGAAAGAAAAGCTTCACATCACAATTTTATTTAAAATCCTTATTTAAGGTTAATTGTTAATTATTAGTAGTAGTTTATATTTCATGTTTACTATAGAACTTTCATATTACTCACTACATGGTGTGTAACATAACAGTGCTGCAGATGCTGCAGAGTGCATAAAGAACGTGGTTTGACATTTAGCCTCAAGAAATTGTCATAAGCATGAAAAGTAAAATCTAAATTTTTTTTTTTTAAGAAAAATGTGCATTACTTGCAATACATTAATTACATAATTACATTAAATTGCATTAATGCATTTAATCAATAAAATAATAAATGTTTTGCAAATATAAATATATTAATTGATCTAATCTTGCTATTTTATCAACCTGAACTATTTATGTGTGTGTCTGTGTGTGTGTGTGTGTGTGTGTGTGTGTATATATACGTACACTACAGCCAGTCGTCTTTGTTCTTCAGTGAGTTCCTCCTGTTTGTGACACTTTCCTGAAATTAAACATAAAACAAATTCAGATTAGCTACAGGAAATTAAAAAAACTAAAAGCTTAACTTTAATGCTATTTTGTCGTTACGTCTATTTATTTATTTATTTATTTTTTACAGTGGTGCTCGTTCATTTGTAAGTCAGCCTGTTTACACTAATAATAGACTGTGGTTTGCCATAACACTAGTTCATACAGTTCTCTGTTTATTATAAGTCTAGTTTCTTTACCATAATGTTAGCTCACAACATCAGACTGTTTAGCATAATGCTAGTTTGTAGTTTAGCTATTGGCCAAAATCACAATAGCATGTATTTGAGCCTGTTTGGTAAAATGAAACAACGTTCCTCCTGAAACCTGGCGCAGAAAATAACATAGAGTTACATAACAGATGGTAGCTCTATGACAGTTGACAGTAATGCTAGGATAGTGGGATACTGATATGCTTGTTCAACTCAAGGTTATGCTAGTTTGGTTTGCTAGTAGAATCTAATTCACAGTTTAAGCTTAAAAGCGTTTCATTATAATGTTAGTTTATGTTCCGGTTTGTTTTGTGGTGTTACTAGGAAACTAGATTCTGACTGACAGGGGTCTCAGGAGCTGTGAATCACTCAATGCTACCTTGCAATTCTTTAGCAGAAATGTGTACAAACACATTTTTAGGTTAGTCATTTTTCTGTTTGATGTTTGTTGGACATTTTTGGTGTATTTTGCTGTACTGATGTAATTTCACTGACAATACAGATGTATTATCTCCAGTTCTTTAAAGGGGAATTTTACCATCGTGAAGCTGAAAGGCTAAAGTGGTGATCTTCTGCACCATCATCATCAGTGGCCTGGGGAGAAAAAAATAAATTTCTAATGAAATAACTTGCTGACACAAGGAAAGAGGAACTGGGCACTTTAGTCACACGTGGTGTTGTGTTAAGAGTCAAAACTTAACATCTGACTCAAGTTCATGCTTGTGTCTGAAAGTGAAGAAATCACTGGCGTGATCACGGCCCTATGTCAACAGGGTGTTTTGAGAGTTGTGGAACAGTAATAACGGAATAATAACAGCAAGTCACATGTGGATTATAATCTGGGAAAATGAAGTGATGACTCAAATGCTAGCAAACAAATACATTTTAAACATAACCAGATTCTGACCTGTATCACTGTGTTTAATTCTTAATAAAACTGCAGACTTCTTACATAAATTAAAAAAAAATGCATATTTTCATAAAACTCATAGCGACGATTCTGAAAATGTGTTTACTGTTTGTCTAGCAGGAACGAAAGTCACCAAAAACCTGTACTACCTGTTCACAATTAAAATCTATAATCTCTTTCTTAAATCAAAAGATTTTCTAGTCCATCCACATCACGTTATCTATGTTCCTGGGCAAAATTTTGAGGCATTTACATTTTTTTTTTTTTAAACACTCAGAGCTCTGATTCTAGTAATTAACCAGTGAATCTATAAAACAGACCTTTCTACTAGGAGATGAAGTGAAAAACTGTGTGTTGATTCAGAAATACTGCTGTATCAGTAGCAGTGCAAACTGATGCAGCTAATAAAAATCTGGTTGTTCAGGTAAACCACCTGAGCTTACCTCCGAATGTTCTCAAATATCCGCCTTCAGATTTATTATCATACTTATAAATCCACAACAGATGCTTTTTACACAGCAAAACTACACATAGCTGGTTTAATAGTAAATAGTAAACTAGCTCACAATGCTAGCATCTGCATCTTGCTGTGTCACAATTCCGTCAAAATAGGGTGAACATGCCAACCTAGATTTTGTTTATTGGTGTCAATCCATATCAGTGTTAATGTGAGACTTAGGCAAGGTGGCATGGCATAAATTCTGAATATGGAATTTGACATACTGCCCCTTTAAGTGCTCTGTTATCATACATATTTCCAGCCGGTGACTAAGTGTAAATACTGGTCTCAGCCAACACTTGTATGTGACAATGAGAGTGGGGTTTCTGAGCCCTAGCAAGGCAAGGACAGGTAACCCACCCAGCTCGGCATTACCACACACCTTTGTTGGTTTAAGGGTGTGGTGAAAACTTTTAGCTAAAGAGAACCAACAAGATCAGCAGATAAGGACCAAAATCCAAGCCAAAGGTGTGGCTGAGTTGAGTAACTGGGAGCCGTGTATACTACACCTATTTGACCCTGTGACTCTGATATATAGGCTAAGACTAAAACATAAATTCTATTAATCATTTTGTAAAACATAATAGCCTGAAGCTAAATTTAATATCCGATACAGTGACAATATCAAAAGCCCTGATGATGTATAAGGAAATCTTCATGATGTAGAAATTTGGTTTAAGTCATGGACATATATTAAATTTTATCACCATAATGACATATATATAGTTTAAACATTTCATCAAGCTATTATACATTTTAATAAACTATTCATCTTGTAATGAAAAGGTAATTTGTAATAATAAATGTATTTCTTCACAACGCCAGCCAGCTAACTAAAATGTGCTAACCTGCCGGATTTCTGATACTTCAGAGTCATATTTCTAATTGGCAGATAGATCAAATACACTACACTAATAGAATTGCACAATCTATGCTGCTATCTAACACCTGAGATCATTTTAAGTCATGTTTATAAGCGTTCAGAATCTTCATTGCTAGCATTAGCTGTGTGAAGAAACTGACAGGATTTCTGAGAGAACTATTCAATCATATTTATCAAATATTCATTCCTGTCACTGCTAGTACAAGCTAGCAAACTAATAAACCTAAAATAACATGGCAGGATTTTAAAGGTTGTTTTAGTTAAATTAATTTGAAATTAATGAATACAAGCTAAATTGATAGCGTTAATTACAAAACGTATGTTGTGTTTCACAGATAAGTAATTTTCTCTAGTGCTCACTCAACTCAGTGCACGCTAGTGAACTCACTCAACTAAAATAATCAAATCAATATAAATGTATAATTCGTCAATCTTCATACTAACAACAGATAACACAGCTAGCTTGGTCTAATATTCATTAATATAATTTATAAAGTTTGTTAGCCAGCTAAACTGAGTTAAATTGAGAAAATCTTTAGATCATTAGACTTGGTCATCACTGTTAATGCTCGTCAATCACATAACATTAGCTTACATGAGAATTTCTGACATACAGGTTTGTAAATCTCAACCAATATCAACAATCTAAACGGACAGGATTTTTAAGAACTTATTTAAATCCTATTTACACAAACAGAAAACTCTTACTGCTAAAGCTAGTCAGCTAGCCCGACTGAACTTCTGAATGGATTTTTAAGTCTTGGCTGTCCATCTTTAAATTTACTGCTAGCTAGCTAGCATAAGCTCTAATGAGCTAGTGGACTAGTGTGCCAGAAATTCTGACATGATTGCTTCATCTTTCATGTTTGCCAAAAGATGAACATTCCTGACAGGATTTTACACTGGATTTTAAAATAATGTTTGTAAATCTGCTGCTTCTGCTATCCATCTAACATGAGTTACTCTGACAGAATCTGTTAATTAAAGTATATCAAAATATGTTTGGAAATGAAGCTTTGGTCACCAGACCTACCAATATTTCTTAGAGTATTATAAATCTTGACTCCTACTATGAGATAAATAACAATAACAAAAACTATATTTTCATGATTACATTTCAATATAATTATATATTATTATTATTATTTATCATCAGCAGAGTCCTAATTATCTTTTCTCACTTCAGATTTCTTTTCTCCGTCCATGTGATTCATCTTTTCGTCATGCTGTGTTGGGCTGAACGGTTTAAGCTGTACATCCATTCACCACCAGATTGTAGAAAAAAGATGGCGCCAACCTTTTGAGACCCACCCTGAGAAATCCGTGGCCAGGACCCCATAGTTGAAGATGATGACCCTGCTGACCTGACATGCCGTGAGGTACCCCATCGCCACGATCAACGAGTACCTAAATCAAAACACAATAGCAAAGGCTTAGTATTGGGAGGAAATAAAGCTTCTTACAGACAGGAATACTGATATTTATTCATTTTAGCTACTTATATTTGACACCACTCCACCAGAATTTAGTATCATATACAAAAAAAAGTACAACCTTTAAAAATAAATGCACACTTATGTTAAGATGTGAATATTGTATATTTCACATATGTCAACATGTGTGACATTTTATTTCACCTACTTTTAGATACAAATAAAAAGATTTCAATGCATTTCTCCATATGGTCAATTTTCTTCCGATTTACAGATTTCATGTATTTAATGTGTCTAATATTGTACTGAAAAATGTAAAATAGTATTTCATGTATTTAAGATATGCTCTAATTTATATGTTTACAGCTATCTGTTTTTTAATTAATTTATTAAATGATACATTCTCCATGATTGTGTTCTTGATAATAAACTACAAACTGCAGCTTGTTTTCCTTTGCTTTTATACTATAGTATGGCTACACAAATATAATCTGTTTCTAATTTGGCCTTAATTTGAGATGTAAATGAAGTGAAATTCTGAGTGATACTAAGTGGTAGGATTAAGCGAAGCTACCTCTTTTAGCCTGAAGTGGATTATTCCTCTTACACCACCGCAACTTACCAAACACTGCACTTTTTTTTTTATAATAAATGACTGACCATTTTACTTTCTAACTGATTATAGTTAATTTTAATGCTGTGGAATGTCGACAAATAAAGGTATGTCCTGTTTTCAATTAAGTTACAGTAGCTGAAGCTACACCTTAGAATACAGAAGTGTTATAAATATTCTATATATTATATATTATATGGTACTCTCTGAAAGGGTTCTTCAACTGTTCTTTGTGTAATTAGATAATTCCTTATTTTTAGCTGCATAACTGTGCTTTTTATTAATTGGAATCCATTTTTGATTGAGGATTATAGAGCTTATTCCAGACTGCTGCTAAATTGTAAATTGTAATTGGTCAGACGGTGTTGAATTTCCTAAATTTCTCTCACAGTTGATATTATTTTGCTATGGTACCACCTCATTCACAGAAACTTCCACAACTAACAATAAAAAAAGACCACTGTCTCCAGGGTCAGCAATTACAGTCAAAGCTGGAAATTAAAATGTTATGTGTTTTTGCCTTATACTTCGGATAGAAAAAGAGAGGGAATTACTGTTTATAGCTCTTATAGCGCAAGTTACAACGTTTTTACAACGTTACTATAAATGGATAAAAAACTATGACATAACCTGTAAAAGAGCAGGAACAAAACACAACACCAGTAACAGTTACTCTGCTTCATATCGGACCACTGTTGATTGCAGTTGTTTCGTTTCCTTTAACCTCATGCCTCATGTGTGTTTTGATGTTGATGCCACCACAAAGGAACATTTCTTGCACATTTGAACTGTATTTCTTAGTGGAGCTCGAAGTATTCAGCTCATTCTGGATGAACTGGGACATGACCTCTCTAGCTCACCTACATCTCTTTACTATAAAAAGCATCAACAGACAGCAGAACAGGATTATCAGGTGTGTCCTCTCATCCTGTTCTACAACACGGAGTACAAAACAATAACTTCCGCTCTGCGTGCAGTTCTTACCAGTGAACAGTGTGGACGCTTGCTCTGTGGAGGATGACATAGCAGATGAATGACATCATGAAGACATGCAAGGAATACCTGCAGGATGAGACCAGGTTTCATGTTGTGTGTAATTAATGAACAGTGAAAGAGAGTGAGAAGGGTCACGGGACAGGTCATGCAGGTTTCACACACTCTCTAAAAATGACCCTGCATCGCTCTTACCATCCAAAGCAAAATATAATGAACATTGAGCCCAGGAAACTAGCAACAGCATGGCGCACAGCTGGACCAACACGCTGAGGACTGAGATACAGCCGAAACCAGGAGGCAGCTGCCAGGCCGAACATCTGGCACATTATAAAGTTGACCTGTGATTGAGAAGAACAGGCAAAGTTCTAATTATATATATCCACTACACACCTTTCACACAGGTCCTGACCCAAACCAACATCAATAAACCTCCTGAGACTGAGGAGGCAACAACATTCACATTCATCTCGATCTGTCACAGTTTCAGGTCTGAGAACTTCTCACCTGATCCAGAGGTACTCCCAGAAACGTGCTAATGGGGCTCAGCCATGTGCAGCCAGTAGTTTGAAGCAGGATGTCAGATTTGGGATCCATTCTGCATCCCTAAAATCTCCTCCAATTCCGGAAACTTCTGAAACTCCTGGATTCCTTTTCATGCGCGTGAGGGCTGAATGTCATCAACACCAGCAAAAGAGTTTTCACACAAATAAAATTCCTTCCACACAACACGACCAGGAATCCTGCAATTCAGACCGAATTCCACCGCAGAAACATCATCTAGAATGATCTCGGGCACTTGAAGAAGTTGGAGCAGGTTTGGGAAGAAGGTGCGGCGCAGAATAGGGAGCTGAACGTGTTGCCAGATTGAAACCAAATCCTTACATGGTTTCTATAGATACTATATGCCGTACAACAGAACCAGGTTTCCCAATTTAACGATCACTATATAACTCCTATGAAATTATCTCAGTAATGAAATCATAATAAAACATAAAAAAAAAAATTCGTGTCATGCTCTTTTTTATTTTTAAATAAACTAATATTAATAAATAATTCATAATTCCTTCCTCTTCTTTTGGCTCATCCATACTACTCTGTCCTCTACATCTGCCTCTTTTAAACCAACTACCTGCATGTCTTCCTTCACCACATCCATAAACCTTCTCCTTGGTCTTCCTTTCTTCCTCCTTCCTGGCAGCTCCATCCTCAGCATTGTCCTACTGATATATCCCATGACATATCCCATGTCCCTCCTCTGCACATGTCCAAACCATCTCAGTCTCGCCTCCGTCACCTTGTCTCCAAAATGTCCTACATGCGCTGTCCCTTTAATAAACTCATTTCTAATCCTGTCCATCCTCGTTATTTGCAATGAAAATCTTAGCATCTTTAACTCCAGCTAACCCCAGCTCCACCTCCTGTCTTTTAGTCAATGCCACTGTCCACTAAACCATACAACATAACAGTCACTGCTGTCACACTGTCCTCATACATGTCCTGCATCACGATCACATACTTCTCTGACACACCAGACTTCCTCATACAATACCACAACTCCTCTCTCAGCACCCTGTCGTACGCTTTCTCTAAATCCACAAACACACAATGTACCTCCTTCTGTCCTTCTCTATACTTCTCCATCAACATTCTCAAAGCAAATGATGCGTCTGTGGTGCTCTTCCTCTGCATAGTCACCTCTTCCCTCAGCCTGGCTTCCACTACTCTTTCCCATAACTTCATGGTGTGACTGATCAACTTAATTCCCCTGTAGTTACTGCAGGTCTGCACATCTCCCTTGTTCTTAAAAGATCGGTACCAGCACACTCCTTCTCCATTCCTCAGGCATCTTCTCACCTTCCAAAATCCTGTTAAACATTCTGGGTAAAAACTCCACTGCCATCTCTCCTAAACATCTCCACGCTTCTACCGGTATGTCAACTGGTACAACCGACTTTCCACTCTTTATCCTATTAATCACTGCTCTCACTTCCTCCTTACTAATCCTATCCACTTTCCTGCTTCACCCTCTCCACCCAATCCAACCTTCTCTCTCTCTTATTTTCTTCATTCATCAGCTTCTCAAAATACTCACTCCATCATCTTAGCACACTCTCCTCACTAGCCAACACATTTCCATCTCCATCCTTTATTGCTCTAACTTGCAGCACATCCTTGCCAGCTCGGTCCCTCTGCCTGGCCAATCAGTACAAATTATTTTCTCCTTCCTTAGTGACCAACTCCTCATAAAGCTCGTGATATGAATTTTGCTTTGCTTTCGCCACATCCCTCTTTACCTGCTGCTGCGTCTCCTTGTACTCCTGTCAACTTTTCTTATCACTCTGTCCATCCCAATTCTGTTTTGCCAACCTCTTTCACCTTATGCTCTCCTGCACTTCCTTATTCCACCACCACGTCTCCTTGTCTTTCTTTCTATTTCCAGAAGTCACACCAAGCACCTTTCTAGCTGTCTCCCTTATCACTTCTGCAGTCGTTGCCCAATCATCCAGCACTTCTTCACCACCACCGAGCCCCTGTCTGACCCCTTCCCTGAATCTCACACTACAGTCTTCCTTCTATCACACCTTCTACCACTTCATCTAACTCACTCCAGAGGTTTTTTTTTTCTTCCATTTTCTCACAACCCACTTGTGGAGCATAGGCACTGATGACATTTATTATCACCCCTTCAACTTTCAGCTTCACATTCATCACATTATCACAAACTTTCTTCACCTCCACAACACTCAACACCATTTCTCTTTCCATCCACATCATGATAGAACAGTTTAAACCGACCTCCAATGTTCCTGGCCTTACTCCCTTTTCACTTGGTCTCCTGAACACACAACATATCTACCTTTCTCCTCTCCATCATATCAGCTATCTCTCTCCCTTTACCAGTCATAGTACCAACATTTAAATACCAACCCGAACCTCCACTCTCCTCCACTTCTTCTTTCCCTGCCGTGTCTGTAGACGTCTTCCTCCTCTCCTTCTCCTCCTTTGGCCAACCGTAGCCCAATTTCCACCGGACCCTGTTGCTAACAATACTTGTGGTGGTCATTGGTAAGTTTTATGATCTACATGTTTAATTTGGCACATGTTTTTACACTGCATGCCCTTCCTAACACAACCCTCCCCATTTATCTGGGGTGTATATATATATATATANTATATATATATATATAATGTCTATACTATACTATATTCTATAATAATACGTATTTACTGTTCTCCCAGACAGACTGTAAAAAATAGAAATGGTCTTGAGATTGCAAATGTATTTTGTTTATTTTATATGTATAACATTTCATAAAGTTAATTTATTTTACAAATTTTAAAACAATGAATTATGCAGCAGTAGCTATATAATATCAATTATTATTATTATATTATTATCAATAGCACGTTGTGAACCGAAAAAAAAAAAAAAACAATTGAAATGTTATTACAAGATAACGCATTTATTTAATTAAAAAGCAAACGACAAAAAATAATGACCAAAATTTATCTATTGTAATTTCAGCAGGTTTAATCTGGCAACCCTTCTTTGTCCACGCCCTCCGCTTTCTATTGGTTACGCCCATCAGACGGCTTCGGGACGCTCCTCTCTATAACAGGGGAATCAGGGTTTATTGGAGGGGGTTTGTTGAGGTTCTTTTTTATTTCGTCTTGATTTGTATTTTAGAGAATTTTACGGATTGTGGTGCTGGTGGTTGGGAAATAATGTAGATAGGTTGTTAACTTTTCAATTTATTAACTACGTTCACGCGTTATCGTTTCAATGGTAACAGCAGCAAGACCCAACACCGTATGGGATTGTGGGAAGTGTCGTCCTTCAGTCTAAAGGCAGAAATAAAACACTATTTTATTTATATAAACAGCATGCAGTCATAGGAGCACACTATAGCTCCTGCTTAGTCCTAATTGACCTTATTTTGATTATAATATAGTTTTATTTTTATAACCACAGTATGATTATGAATTGGATTGATGCTTTGGGAAAAAAGTTTTCTTTCGTCCACAGAGCGCCCTCTGCTGCTCACCACTGAGAATGACTTCATTCCCCTAAAAATAGAATTATTATAATACCATTGACATTTATAGCATTTAAGAGACGCCCTGATCCAGAGCGACCTAAACATATCTCATTTATACACCTGAGATGTTGAGGGTTAAGCCCAGAGGCAGCATCTTGGTATTACTGGGATTTGCAGTCACAAATTTCGGTCACTCCAACATCTTAAGCACAAGGGCCCAAGTGGCCAAAAAGTCTCACTTCCCTAATAACAAATAACATATTTCTTATTGTTATTATATTAATTTAAAACAATTTATCACCCAAGATTGTGTTTACCAATGATTACATTTGTGTGTCTAAAATCTTTACAAAAATAAAGATGATCTATATACTTCTTCATAATCTTATAATATTATATATCTGATGCATGATCCTTTCTTTTTTTTTTCTTTTTCTTTTCTATTTCCTTCTTAATCTTACATCTGTGTGTGGGTTTATTTTAATATTGTCATAAAGCAGAGAACACAAAATTAGGACATCTAATTACCTCTATACATTTACAAAGTGTTTATTGTAGGGTGTTTTTTTTTAATAATTATTTTACTATCTATCATAATCTTTTTTTAAAAAACGTCATAAATATGAGCAGGCTTTTCCTGTTGTGTTACATGAACGAGTTCCTTTCAAAAACAAAACAAAAAAAACAACAACATTTCATTCATTTCCACATTAAAACCCCGTGTTTATCTTTCTTCCGCCTCACTTGGATGACGTCACCGCACACGTGCTGCGCGTGGCCCCGATCAGCGGTGTGCACATATGGCGCGCACGCTCCGACTGATGAGGGGGTGTGTGGCTTCATGTCCACGTGACCAATCGTGTGCGACATGCAAATTGGGTTTGAAATGTTCCGCGGGAAATCCGAGTTTCGCGCGAGCGCCTTTCGCGCTCTCACCCGTGTCCCCCCTCATTCATTGTCAGCTTCCTGGAGCCATTTTTTCCCTCCAGCGAGCGGCGCAGCGGCAGCGGTGCTCGGCTCTAACTTTTTAAATCCGAGCCATCTGCGCGTTTATGACACTAATATCACCCGAAACTTGACCGCATCGATACTTAAGGGTCTAATCTTTCATGCGAGACCAATATTTATGGCGTAAACGCGTCACTTTGGTGTAAAAAACGCGGCTCAAAGTGAGGTCGGAGAGGAGAGAAAGAGAGAGAGAGAGAGGCAGAAAAGCGACCCACACACACACACACACACACACAAGAGCCGCGTCGAGAGACGATGAGAAGAGCGATCTCATCCTCGGCCCCGGAGAGTGTGATCATCACCGGGGTTAGCGGCTCCTCGCCGGGCGAGAACGCGGTCCTGACGGCCCTGGGCTCCAACACACACACAACCACCTACATCCACATCATCACCCCGCCGCCGCCGTGCCTCTCACACACTCCCGCCGTGTGTGTGTCCGAGTCTCCGGCCGCGAGCCTGTACACCACCCCGACCGCTAGCGGACAGAGACCTGCGCTGGGACGGCCTCCGGTAAACAACCGCAAACTACCCGCAAATATCACCACCACCATCACACCTTTAATTACCCCTGCAGCGGGGCTAAAGCTAACTAGCTTTCACTCAAGTGCAAGTTTGGACATGCACCAAAATCCGGACTGCACCATTACATACACTGCGTTTATCATCACTTCCGTCATTCCTTCTCTAATAGTTCGTTTGTGGTTATTAGCATCTATTTAGTAGCCATGGAAACGCAGCTAGGACTAAACAAGAAGTAGGTACTGGGGGGGAGAAAACATTAATTAGTAAAACTGACAGGAAGTCAGCAAATGGTTCGTCTAACGATTTTCTTGGGGGGGAAAAAGAAACTAATGAACTCTGAACTGGTGCATGGAGAGGGAGGTGTTTATAAAGCAGCTCGATACAGAGCAGAAATATCGGATCACGATTACTGGAGCTGATCCACTGCTTCACAAAGCTGTCATGTTTGTTACATGCTAACTGTGGAAGTACTTGATGACGTAGAACGGGAAGTGGATTGTGTGTTTCGGGGGATCATGTAAAATGACATCATCTAATTCATCTAACTTTGAAGCTATGGATAAGAAATGATGTAAATAAGGTGAAGGTTAGACTGTACAGAAATGAAGAGGAACAATCATCAATGCCATTGTTTGCTCAAAATGTGTATTTACTTGTGTCCATTGAGGATCTGTCTAAACAGGAAGTAGATTGAAAAAGGAGTGATGTAGGAGTTGTTCATACACAGTAATATTGTATATGAATGATGGACAGTGATGTGGCTACAGAAGGGTTTATTTACATGTATTAATGTCGTCTATCTTTAAAACTAAAGTTTATCGTCTAGCAAAAAGTGCTAGTATTGACATGCACGAAATTTTACATTGCATTGCTACCGATTATATTTTTTACCCTAACTTTCCAAAATGCTTTCATATTCTTGCTATTATTTCTGTGCAATTAAGATATTTATTTAGTAGCTCTATGGGAAATGAGCTCATTCTGAGCAGGTTTGCTCAACAACAAAAACAATGTCAATAAAAATATTTCATTTTAGCAGCAACTGAAAAGAAAGTCTGATCAGCTTCCCTACTGCGTCTCAATACCGATCTAAATATTGTATCGCGGTTGTTTTCGATTCTTCTCATAAGGTGGCCGTTAATCGTTTGAATGCGAAACCGAACAGGAAGTAGTCTGCAGGAAAGGAGGATGTAGGAAGACCTTAAAGACTTATATACACTAACTTTATATTCCTCTACCACAATTGTAGCAATAAGTCATCACTTAAACGCCGGGTTTGATTAGGAACAAAATGTTGTATATCGCAACTTGAAATTTATCAGAAGATTAGAAAAATAATATGAAAAAACAAAATCGCTTTTAAAATAGCACTTCCCACCAAACAATACGTATAAATTGTAGTACACATGTACTGTTGTACTGTAATGTACTGTTTATTTGAATAGCTTGTTAACTAATTATTCATTTATAATATAGTGGCCCTTCACAGTGTCTCTGTAGAGTCGATAGCAGAGCATGATTTTAAAACTGGCGATAAATACAAGAATTTAGATCGTGGAAGATTTTAGGCAGCTTTTCCGGAGATACCAGAATCCCACACTGCGGTACTGTGCGTGATTTTAATAAATAATACAATACAATACCAGAATGAGTTTCATTAAACAAATATTTTCCCATAGCAACTACAGAGGGACTTTTTAAACGCACTCTATGCATTTTAATAAAAAAAATAAGTTCTGAAAGAAATAAACTAAACAAACAAACTTTTTGCCATAACCTTATCAAAACCTTTTCTTTTTTTACCCTAATCTCAGAATCTGTAAAAATATTTTGCAATTCTGTATCTATTGCACATAACTTTCTCGCATTTTTATCGGAAACAGCAACTTTGTTTTCTTGTAATTGAAATATCTACAAACTTGACAAATCTTTGTCTGTTTTGGTGAGAGGTGGGAGCTGATAGGGAGTTTGTGCACCAGCTCTGTGGAAATTTGCTTAATATTTGCAAAAAAATTGTCTGGTACACTGATGAATATGCAAAGAAGTTTGAACTGAATTTCACACAGGGACATTCGTCTTTCCCCGGTAGACTTCTACAGGTTTCCCCTATACTTTGGATTGATCTTACAATACCTGATTTGTGACCGCAACATATCCCCAATTCTTACCAGCTTGTCTTGTGAATGCAATCCACAGGC
The DNA here is from genome assembly GCA_024362625.1 of Silurus asotus. NCBI lineage: Eukaryota > Metazoa > Chordata > Actinopteri > Siluriformes > Siluridae > Silurus > Silurus asotus. The sequence goes on from MU551646.1 coordinate 208,399, forward strand.
GAAAAGGCGTTTGGCTCTCGATGACTCGGACCACTTGTACACAACTGAAGTAGCAAAAACCCCCAAGACCCAAAATGGTGGCCCACTAGCTGTACTAAAGGGCAACAAAAGTAAGAACCAACCGAATTCTAGCTGCAGTACTACTCACTGTCACTACAACTATTGTTTTTACTTTGAATTGATTATCAAAGAACTACAACTTGTACTTTTTTCCTGTTTTTTGTAGACATTTAAGGTAAAAATTAAGTGCATATATTTTGGTCACTACTCATGTAGTAGATACGGTTTCCATTTTTGTATCTGTAGGTTTGTACAGGTGTATCTTTTCCCAAAACAGCCAGTACTAAAGTGTTAATAAGTGATCATCGCTTGTATTTTTTTAATATAACAAAATAAGGATTCATTGTTGTCTTTGTGAACTGTCTGATTACACCACAAACGTAGCTACTATGCCAACTAGTAAGGTGTATAAAGTTATTTATGCGTAATATAAAGTTGTTGATTTTAAAATGTTTCTACTTGAACTTGTTCTTTTTGCTAATCCTTCTGACAACTCCACATAGCACCAAAGTCTCCACCTGAGAAGACCCGCTACGACACATCTCTGGGTCTCCTGACTAAGAAGTTTGTGCAGTTGTTGGGTCAGTCATCAGATGGCGTGGTGGATCTGAACCAGGCTGCCGAAGCTCTCAACGTCCAGAAGCGGCGTCTCTACGACATCACCAACGTGCTGGAGGGGGTGCACCTCATCAAGAAGAAATCCAAAAACAACATACAATGGATGTATGTAGAACAGAGCCGAGACAGATCTTTATATTCAGTTGCACGTCTAAATGGATTGTGAGCAAAAAATAATCAATTTCAGACTAAACCTCCAGCCATTTATTACTCCGACAACTTATTTAATGCTGATAATGACCTATTTGAGATGAAGCATCACATACTGCTGTGCACCCATTGCATACAGACAGGATTACCACACTTCCTGTCTGTAAACAGGAAATGAATGTACATTGCTGTGATATTTTTTCCCCCAAAGTCTGCGTTTGCTAATTCGGTTTTAAGAATTGTCACTGATTCACAGTGTTGCAAATCTTCCAGTCAGAGAGAGCATGAATATAGAAGAGAAATCTATTTATTATATGCACAAAAGGAAGTAAAATGAAATTATGGTCTGATCATTGAGGAAGGAAAATATTCCACAGTGGTATTAAAGGACTGTTATAAAATGATCAAGCTGCTGAAAATGAAAGTTAAAATTAAATGTATTAATAAATAAATGCATCTGTTTAGCTTTCCATCTAGATTTTGAAATTAGCCCTTAGCTAGTCCAAATCTCTCTACTGTAAATATTGCAGTTAAATCCTGTATACACAAGTGAGCATAAAGATTTTGTCCACCTGATTAATATGCTGATGGCCACATGGCTTCAAAACAACTTTGCCTTTGCCTGAGATATCGACTACACAAAACTCTCCCAAATTGTTAGTAACTGATACTTTAAATGCCATATGACTTGAGTTCAAGCACAATCAGCAGATTCCTTATCATCCTGGTACAGTTGCTTTCCCCATGTTAACACTGCACATGTATCTGAGCGTACACAACACATTATAAGACGAGCTGTTCTCTTTGCTTTGCTCCAGTGATGCACTGTGTTGGCACATTTTCCCTGTTACTTAAACAGTTCTGCGACACAGTAGCTCTTCTGTTGATTTAGACCAGTTTAAACCCTGATTTACTCAACCAGTAGAAAGTCATTCTGGATAAGAGCATCTGCCCAATGCTGTGAATATATTTTATAATCTTTGGCAGACTTTTACATGTATCATTATAATATTATTTGTGTCATTTGTCATTTGTTTGTGGTCAAAGTTTTGGGCACGGTGCGGATGAACCCGGCCTATTAACATGCCACCCATGCCTCTATTCCTGTGTGGGGTTTTGTTAGGGGCTGTAACCTTGCCGAGGTTGGTGGAGTACTGACCCATAAACAGACTTTGAGCAGCGAAGTGGCTCAGCTGGTGCAGGAGGAGCGCAGACTCGATGAGTTGATCCAAAGATGCACACAAGAAGTAAAGCAGATGACCGCTTCAACACAAAGTCAAAAATATCCTTTCTTCATGTTTGTGCATCATCAGTCATGTTCTCTTCTAGGACGTGGGTTTAGCTTTTGTGGCTTTGCTTTGTAAAATACCGAGTGTGTTGCAGATCATATGATTTTCTGGGAAATGTGGGAGGGGTCGGTATAGGGAGCACCGTCTTGCTTATGTCTGGTTTAGGGTAAACATAGGTAGGCATGGCGAAGGAAAATTAGGAACAGCAAGGCTTGGTATCTCTGGAAGTGTTGGTAAAGGTGAAACCCCTTGCATTAATATGGCCTAGAATGTGTTTTTATTGTATTCACCAAAGTATTAGATTGTGCTTCTTTAACCTTCACCACGTTTGCGTATGTAACATATCAAGACCTTCGGCGGGACAATAATCTGAAAGATCAGACCGTCATTGTCATTCAAGCACCATCTGAGACCAAGTTGGAGGTGCCTGATCCACAAGAGGTCAGTCATCATCAGTTTGGTGCATGTCATCTTCACTCTCAAACTAAGTGGATTATTTCAAATACATTTTCTCTTTATTTGTTATGATTGTTTTTTTATTTAATTATTGCTGTAACTCATATTTACTCTACAGGGCTTGCAAGTTCACCTCACCAGTACTAAAGGACCTATTGATGTCTTCTTGTGTCCTGATGAGAATACCCCTGACAGTCCAGTGAAGAATGAGAAATCGTGTTTGAAGGGAAACCCCTCTCCTTTTATGAAAGTGTCAGACGGTGGGTTTTGCTGTAAAGGTTTTCTCTATTTAAGTAGTATCGCCTCTACGGTGTAGATGTTTTATATGCTCCAATTTCTTCCACACCTACAGATTGCAACTCCAGTTGCTCAGGCCCAGCGGTAACAGTCACCAGCCTCTCACCTATTACGTCCCCCTACACCAGCCTGCTCCAACAAACTGAGGACCAGAACCCCTACGCTGAACCGCCTTTCATCAGCCTGGGCTCACCACCGCTTAGTGACGACTACCTCATGAGCCTAGGAGAAAGCGAGGGCATTTCTGATCTCTTTGATGACCTTGATCGCCTCCCCAATCTGGATGATCTTCTATGCAGCTGATTGGAGCCATGCAGACTCCTGCTTTTGAGGGTGCAAATTTGTAAAATGTAAGAAGTCTTTAACTTCCTGTGCATCCTGTTTGAAATGATGCTTGGAGAAGGTCTCCCCTTTTTCAGCCTAGAGGTTCCTGTGAGACTCTACTAAAGGAGCCAGGTGTTACTCAAATACGTTTTCCTCGAATCAAGTAAGTGCGTGCCCCCTGTAATGTGCAAGTAACATTACGTTAAAGATTTGCATCAAGAACCTCGGAATTAGCGGTTTAACTAATGCGGGGTGGATCTCCGCTATCTTCCTGGTGGACCCTGGTCTTTTATAGCTGCCTCAGACTCTTCATCTTGGATCAAAGTAATTTCGAGAGGAACGGCAATTTGAATTGGAGATTTGTTTTTACACTTATTAGTGCAACCTGGATGCCTCTGCTAAGGTCCTCCATCTTCCAACTTACAGATGCCTTGTGTTGGGAGTTGGTGAGCAACTCCCATTACTTCTTTTTCTTTTCATTGGCATTTCAGAGCTTCTCTCCATCGTCTGTGCCAATAACATTGGCCTTGGATCGTTCCTAGATCCTTCCTTCTGATCTTTAGTCCTCAATCTGCACATATTAAATTAATCATGTGCAGATTAAGGAATCATCATTGTTGCATTTCTGCCTGTTTGGAATCGAGCATAAACTTCTGGTAAAGATCCTGATAAATTGATGATGAAGTTCTGTGTAGAATTACACAGCAACACCCTGCTGTCTATTTTTTCCCCCCCTATAAAGACTGGGTTCAATCAGATGTGCTTCGTAAGCTGCTCTTTATTGCGTTCATTGCTGCTGCAGATTTCTTCCACTCCTTGTGTGGGAAATCACTTCATCACTGCTTTGAAACTGTAATGATGAAATATCGTTTTGTTCAAAATAACGTCTTTTAGCCTTGATCCAAAGGTCTCTATGGGCAAAAGGGCAAATTCACAACATGATTTATTTCATGAAAGATTGAGCTCTCTGACAGGATCTCCAAATTACTTGAGATCGGATGGATTTGAGGAATTTTATTTCAATTTTGGAAGTGCACTTTAGAACTGCCTGACTTGGATGTTTGTTTACCAAGCTGTCATCATATCAAAAATCCTTTTTTGCCTTTTTTTTTTTTTTTTTTTTTGAATACTGATGTGTTCATTAGATCTCATGAGCTTCAGCGTTTAAAATGTAATGGATTTTTTTCTACACAAAAAGGCCCATGTCCTTGCCTTGTAAGTCATATATCTACATGTGGTACTGTACAATTCAATTTTAAAGGAACGGTTCACATTTATAGTTTTCCCTGTATCACGGATCATTAGCCAAGATGTATCTGGTGTCTAAAGTTTTATTCCTCAAGTTTTAGTATAATAGCTACTGTTAACTTTTTGTCTTTTTTATTTTATTTAATTTTTTAAATGTTTGCATAACCTAGTAAAAGGAGAACCAGGTGCAAACTTAAAAGAACATCTCCAAATTTCTGACCAGTCCTAGAATTAGATTTGCAAACAGAAAAAAAAGATGAAAAGAAAAATTAAGTTCCCAAAAATTATTTGAATAAAGCCCATATTTGTGGCTAGGCATGTTTTAAAGAAAGAAGTTTTATTGCATATGTACATAATACAAAATCCCTATTATAATGAGTAATATTGGGTAAATTAAAATGTTCTTTTTTTTCCTGGAAACAGACCAGAAATAAGGGTTTAAAAACTTTAGTGTGCGGTCTGACACTTACATTTGTTTTAAAATGGGTAACGCAAGGGCTTAACCTAATTATAATAATTATAATAACTAATTATAATAAACAAATATTTCAGATCAATTATCATTGCCCAATCAGGGCAGGAAAATGATTCCTTTAGGCTAAATTTATTAGGTAATAAACTAACTACGGACAAACGTATATAATAATTATATCAAATATTTTGTGGTTCTAAAGTTTTATTTCCTATAGCATCACAGAACTGCTACTATTTTTTATTTGTATTTTTTGTACATACTAATTAATGTGATGGTGATGTCTGTACATCATTTTTTACAGAAGTACGTTTGTAATAAGGCATCAATGTTTGGTTTAAAACCGACTTTAATTAATTTAATATTATGAGATTTGACCTTTAGTTTGTTGGAGAAAAAAACAAACAAAACTGTTCACAAAAGTCACTGTTCCTCATGTGTCTTCTATAGTGCAGCATGGGTTCAGATTCAGTGTGTTACTTAAAGCCAATGCTGTAGTAGTGCCTTCACCAGCAGCTATGCAGAGATCCAGAGATCAAACTTTTAACTTTAGTGCTGGCTGTACCCCACAGGAAATATTTGTTTTCTGAAATATAAAAAAAAATAATTATATAACCCCTGACTAGTTTTCTGTGTCAGTGTGTGCACAGTGATTTGTAAATACTCAAATGAACGCTATTTATAATACAAGCACTGCTTATGACCTGGCTGAATGATCTCAATAACCTTTTCGCTGGTCAGTTGCAGGATTGTGCCTGTGGTACTAGATGACCAATAATTCGACCACAATTAATCTTTTTTCATATTTTCCACAAAAACTCATTCAGGAATCAGTTCCTTGCAATTCAGTAGGTTCAGCTAAGCAATTCCTATATGAAGATAATTAAACTGCTGCAATAAGGTGTGAAATAATAGATCCCCAAGTTACATTACGCAATTTCAAGACTTGTTTTATTACCATAATACTCTCAGTGGATTTGGGTCAGAATTACTTTTAGGATAAACGTAAAAAAAAAATGTTTCGCCTAAAGACCTGTCCGTATGTGTTCTTCATTAAGAACTAATGCAACCAGTAGAGCATCGGAATTGTGGAATAAGCAGATAATTACATTGGGATAAACACTTCGCTGTCATGTACAGACTGACGAGAAAAACCTCTCCTGGTTCACAAGATCTCAATCTCTACTCAGAAATTAGTTCTAAAAGTCAAGAGTATGTGATGGTTTTCCAAACAGATACATGGTACTTTACCTTGCTTACCTGGTTGAGGTGATGAGATCTTCATTAGATTTAGGCAGTTTACTCCAGTTTCTGTCTGGAGTCTAGTCCTCATCTCTTCCATTTAGTTTTCACCACCAGCAGCCATTTCACTGAGGTTCTATATTTAAATCAGGTTTCTTAAAGCGTATATTCCAGTTCATTATCTGTTTAATTAAGAGATATGGGAGGAATCTTAAAGGCATTGCCTGTTATTAAATCCTTTTTTTTTTTTCTTCAAAAAATCTGTTCATTTGAAATGATAAACACCAAGATTAGGAGACTCTGCTGAACTTTAGAGAATCCTCAGGGTATTAGATTAGCAAAAAATATTGTTCCCCTTTAAAAAATATATACTTTCTCATGTTCATGTCTGTGTGTAAAGTAATACCAATATGTTAGATATGTTAGCCTTTTTTCTTTTTTGTTTCTGCTATGAAGGATTCCCTTTTCTTTTTTTTTTAAAGAAAAAAATAAGTAAAAAAAACATTCGAATTTGAAAAAAAGAATACGATTTTCATGCTTTTTGATTTTTCTTTTTCCATATAAAGATAAAGTTGGTCTGTATGGGGGAAATGTGTAACAGTCAATTAATAAAAGTGAATTAGTAAAACAAGGTGGGCATTTAATGCATATTATTATAACGGATAATGTATTTAAAAACTGGCCAACTGTTTTAGTAGCAAATCTGTTTGAGTGACGGAGCATTGTTCTCTCTCTCTCTCTCTCTCTCTCTCTCTCTCTCTCTTCAGAGCATTTACTTATTGAATTACAAGATTAAGAAGTTATGTAAAAAGCATGAACTCCACCCTAGGTGATTGAGAACCTCTCCAATATTTATTTACTATAAATTAATTACCAAATATTAATATTTAACCTATCAACTTTGAATATGTTGCTCATTTCCCCTCCCTCCATATTTGTGTTCTGTGTTTCTCTAATTGCATATCGTTACTCTGGCCATAGTTTCCCTGTGCGAAAAATGAATGTGTGAGTAAGAAGAGCTTCATGTTTATGATCCTGATTATATCTGTTTTGTATTTTTAGCATGAAAGTGGCTGTGTGTAACTGTAATACGGTTTTTAAGGATGGTGTGTTTTGATAAGCTTTCACAATATGATGTCATTATCAGCTTTGATAAAAAGAAAAAAAATGTAAATAAATGTCTTAAATACAGCCTCTGTTGTGGCACGAAGAAACAGTGTATTTTGTCCTGTTCTGAAAATACACCAGATGATAAATAAAAGCAATAAGACTCAATCCTCATTTGGTTTCATTGCACATTCAATGCACACATTGTGAACACAGATGAACTACATATATAACCATGCCTTTTAGAGAACAGAGAATGATGAGTATTGAGTAGTGCATTGGAAATCACAACCACGATCACTAATATTCCAGCATGCAGGATATTTTATGACTCTTATCAGGAAATTTCATGTCAAGTCAATTAAGACTCGTACTGAATTTGATAAAGTCTGGGAAATTATGGTTTTGATTAGTATTTTCTAGTGCTGTTCGGTGGGGACCTGGTGTGGTTCTGCAGCTGCAGGTGAAACAGTCCACACTGCATTCTATTGCCCATATAAAGGGTCAAATCATTTGACATTATAGGGACTCTTGTACACACTTTATGAACACATTACTACCCTACTTCAGCTGTTTAGACCAGGGGTCTTGTTAGAGCCATGTGTCAAACATTGCCTATGATATTAATAGAAACCAATCATATTAGGCTGTTATATTAAGACAATTAGAAATATTTTGTTGTTAATGCTGGAAATTGTATATTTCCATACATTTTTGAACATTAACTTTAAGTATAATAGAGCTTTTATGTAAGAAGTATAAAATTTTGTAAATTAAAATCTCAGATTTTTTTTACCTATGATTTTTTTTCTTCTAACAAATTATTTGTGATTCAAAAATAAGTAGCGGAACCCCTGTAGTACCGCCGCGGACCCCCTAGGGGTCGCGTATTCCCGGTGTAAAGACCCACTCTTAAGAATGAAAACAATTTGGATTCTTTCCATTCCGTGTCTTGAAATTAGAGGAAAAAAGAAAAAGAGTCGATTGGAAAACTGACCTGGTCCATATACTATTTGATAACATCAGTTTTCTAATGCCAATCGTTTGTCTTGGGTATGACCATTAGAGGCTGCAATGCAGTTAAAAAAAGCCCTCTTGTTATAATGTTACTAGCTGACCAGTAATTCTGAAAAAGAAATAAAAAAACGGGATTCTGAACATTAATGAATATGCAGTGATCAAATATCAATTTGATCAAATGAATGCTTGATAAGCATAAGAGCTTTGATTAAAAATAATAGTAAATAAAACTAGTAATGTGTCCAAACTTTCACCCAGTACTGTATATACTAAGTCAAAAATTGTCATAAAAAAATCTGTATTAAGCTCGTCATTTTAGGACCAAGCAAAATGTTTGTATACAATACAGTTTAAATAAATTTCCCAAAATTTAAAATAAATTTTCATATTCTGTAAATTCCCATACATTCCTGGTAAATTTATAACTTGGAATATTTCCTAAAATTCCCCAAAGTTCCCATGGAAAGTTTCTGGAAATGTACTGGAAATTTTCTGCACTTTTGCAACCCTACTATCTATTGCATCCTGAGCCTGTGTGCCAAAGATCTCTTTAGGTACTAACAGGTTTTCACAAAACTGTCTTCAGTTTACAAGCTGTAACAAAGCAAGGAGATCTGGTACTCCACAGATTATACGATACATACTCTGCTTCTCTGTTCCCGGACTGTTGGGATGAATCATTAAGCATCTTCAGCAATGGAATGGTAAAGGTTTGCAAAAATAAATCTATCTATCTATCTATCTATCTATCTATCTATCTATCTATCTATCTATCTATCTATCTATCTATCTATCTAGACCTGTTTCTATTTAAAGTTTGCGTACTCTGCATGTGCACTAGTAACTACATCTTTACACCTCAGTTATTACATGAACATTAAGGGATATTCTTGACCTGAATCTGCATGATTGTGTTTTGCCACATGATTGGCTAGAGTACTGCATAAATGAAATGTTCCTAATAAAGTGGAGTGTATATACAATAAAATATAAAGTACGTTTGTGTAGACTGTAAAATGTTAAGAAACCTGCAAGTCAATTGCTGATTGTAAATAAAAAATTAATTGTACACTCCATCCTTACTGTCCACATTAGGAAAAATATATAACAAACCAACAGAAGCATTTCAAAAACACACACAGAATGTATTGATATCAGATCTGCTAATTTCTTTACTTGTTTTCTAAAATTGAAAATACATTTGGAAATGCTAGAAAAATAGCTTTTCCCAGTAGTTAAACTGCTTTAGACTCCATTTTGATTTATTTATATGTCACATGCTGAGTATATGAATGAGATCTATCAAAAATAATGCTTGCATGACATTGCATCCATCTGAATCCCTGCACTTATGTATAACTTAACCAGCTGCAGTGTGAAAAGTATTATAAAAACATGAACATGGCATCTACCATACTTCTCTACATTCCAGTATTTGTCTATTTATATTTAGTTTTTAATGGATGCAAATTTACAAAGTGGCAGTAAGATATTAAAATGTTATTAGTCATTCTTAGGTAACTGCAGTAGATCATTGTACATCGCTGTTCTGTGGCCCTCTGCACACAGGAAGTGTGTCTAGCAGCAGGATGTGAATTTACAGATGTGCATGAGAATGTGCTTGCTGTGGTTAAAAACATGCCTAAACACACAGCATCATCGCCTGCTTTTGCTGTGATCTTCATCTTTGCAAATGCAACCTAGTGGTCTTGAGAACTGCAGTTTTCATAGAAGGATAATGATATAAAGTGTAGCCTTTTTAAATAAAAGAAGAGAAAGAACAAAACATCTTTGAAGAAAATGTGACACTTCATATTGGATCTTACTGTGTTGATTAATGCTTTGCCAGAAAATCTGAAGCACACAACAGTATAGCAGTTATTTTGCTGTAACAGTTTCCTTGTATTGGAATCTAAAGACCCAAATCTGTTCCAGCATGACACTGTCTCTGTGCCAAAAATGAACACCATGAACACGTGGTCTGTTAAGGTCGGAGATGAAGAACCTGAAGGCCCTTGATTCTGGCACATTTAAAGTTGTGAGACCTAAATGCCACCATGTAGACAGTGTTGTAAAACCTTTGTTAACTTTAGATAAATTGTTTGTTAAGATTTGTGGCTGTTGTAAAAGTGTGGTTCGCAAAAAAATTGCAATGCCAGATGCATGTAAGTTAAAATTACCTGCAGCCCTGCATGTTGAAAATATACTCAGTTGGAAGTAACTATTTAAAGTACTGCTTGGCCCTGTGTTCCAAAGATATGTCTAGTGGCATGTGATTTTCTGTTCCTGCTACAACGGTGTAACAAAAATGCTCATTGTTTTTAATGTGTTTTTCAAAGTTTACTGATAAATTAATGACAAATTATTGGTTTTGGAAACTGAAAAAGTGTATTGAGTTGTTCCTACAGAGGATGACAAACCACTACTCCGGAAATTCTCTGCCAGTGTGCAGCAGAGAACTGTTCTGATTTCCTGTAAATTATGTAACGCCCACAGTTAGGAAGCTGCTATACACACAATCAGCTTTTTAACTTAAATCTTTTCGTTTTGTACAGATATATAAGGTAGGTGAGTTTTTTAAAATCTGGCTTTAAATAAATGCAATGCTGCAGTACAATATTTAGCTTTTCTTTATCAAATTTATTTAGGATTTACATGATGATTTACAGGATATTTATGATGATACTGTTTTGCTTTACTTTGCTGTTTTGGCATAATAAAGTTTTTATAGACAAAAAAATATAAGAATATACAACAAAATTTTGACTCACGAATTAATAGAGTTGTTCCAAAATATTATTCACATTCTGATTTAACAATGTTTGCATAAATATACGTTATTATTCAACATGAACTCTCCAAATATATAAAGATAAATTCTCAGTTCCTACCCTAATTCTCTCTAATTATTGATGCTGTATTTGCTCAAGGAACGATTTTGAGATGAAGTGCATAAAGACATCAGTAATGCCATCAATGTTTATTGTTCAACTTTTTGGTATACATCAGTACATGTTCATAAGTTGTTGAAATAAGATTTAGTAATTGTTTTTGGTGATTTATTGTATGTTCTTGTCATTTGTTATGCCTCAGGAATTAATGTATTTCCCCCTAGATATTGAAAAAGAAACAAAAATAGTTTCTGGATACCAGACAGCAGCAACACGATACGTCTGTACAGGGTAAGGTATGTCTGTATTCTCTTCTGTATAAATGCAAACAATCTAAAATAAATTACCTGCGTGGTTAAATAATATATAAAACAATATGTTATTTTAGAAGAAATTTTATTAAATCAATCAAACTTTTATTTTTTCTCGATTACATTTGCACACATTATATTGATGTAAATAAAATATTTAATATTTGTTAGACCCATTTGGTTAATACAGATGTCTATGTAAGTGTATGTGTTTTAAAGAGAATTTTGATCTGCTTAACTGTTTTACATATTTTAACACAATTTAACAAATGTCTTAATTCCTTCCATCCTTTAATTAATTCATTTCCTGAATATGTGGAATTGTCAGGATTTTGTCCTTTTATGTCCTTTTAGCTGGACATAAAACTCTAAAGATTCCATAGCACTAGCGTTAGTCGCTAGTCACTTCCTGGTTAGCGGCAAACCCTAGCACTATGGATTCTATAGCGTTTTCATGAATGTGCAAAACTCTAGTTCTTTTTCTAACTTTGCTTTGTAATTCACTATGAGAATTGCTTCAGGGTGACCAACTACGGAAGCTCCAATGACACCACGTTTGTCTTGACAGACAGGTCGACCTGAGATCAGGCTCCGCCACACCTTTACTACTCAGAACCCTTTACATTATTACTTGCGCTTTCTTCCTGTGAGGCACTACATTAAGCTCTCTCAGCACATCCAGTTTTGTGCTGGGTTTTGTTTAACTGTTCATCGTGCGGGCCATCATTGGATTCCACCACCAAACGCCAGACCAGTCATACAGGATTGTGCTGAGTGACATCGTGAAACCCGATATAGTTTCCGCGTCAAGGCGCGCTATTGCTTTTTCGATACGGTAGGAAATTAGTGGCAAAAGCCTTTTGAAGGGCTAACTATGTATGTTCTTGTCATTTGTTATGCCTCAGGAATTAATGTATTTCCCCCTAGATATTGAAAAAGAAACAAAAATAGTTTCTGGATACCAGACAGCAGCAACACGATACGTCTGTACAGGGTAAGGTATGTCTGTATTCTCTTCTGTATAAATGCAAACAATCTAAAATAAATTACCTGCGTGGTTAAATAATATATAAAACAATATGTTATTTTAGAAGAAATTTTATTAAATCAATCAAACTTTAATTTTTTTTCGATTACATTTGCACAAATTATATTGATGTAAATAAAATATTTAATATTTGTTAGACCCATTTGGTTAATACAGATGTGTTTTAAAGAGAATTTTGATCTGCGTAACTGTTTTACGTATTTTAGCACAATTTAACAAATGTCTTAATTCTTCCATCCTTTAATTAATTTATTTCCTGAATATGTGGAATTGTCAGGATTTTGTCCTTTTATGTCCTTTTAGCTGGATATAAAACTCTAAAGATTCCATAGCACTAGCGTTAGTCGCTAGTCACTTCCTGGTTAGTGGCAAACCCTAGCACTATGGATTCTTTAGCGTTTTCATGAATGTGCAAAACTCTAGTTCTTTTTTCAACTTTGCTTTGTAATTTACTATGAGAATCGCTACAGGTGTGACCAACTACGGAAGCTCCAATGACACCACGGTTTTCTTGACAGACAGGTCGACCTGAGATCAGGCTCCGCCACACCTTTACTACTCAGAACCCTTTACATTATCACTCGCGCTTTCTTCCTGTGAGGGACTACGTTAAGCTCTCTCAGCACATCCAGTTTTGTGCTGGGTTTTGTTTAACTGTTCATCGTGCGGGCCATCATTGGATTCCACCACCAAACGCCAGACCAGTCATACAGGATTGTGCTGAGTGACATCGTGAAACCCGATATAGTTTCCGCGTCAAGGCGCGCTATTGCTTTTTCGATACGGTAGGAAATTAGTGGCAAAAGCCTTTTGAAGGGCTAACTATCTTGGATATGGAGGACAAGGATGAGGACGACAGTGGTTCCTTCCCGGCCCAACAGTGCACTCTTCACAAGGTGCGCCCATGTGATGGGCTTAGCTGTGTCAGATGAGAGAGCGTTATGGTTGAACCTGTCAGGCTTGGGCGACACACAGAAAGCGGAGGTGATAGACACTGCTTACGACCCTGCTAAAGGTCTGTTTGGTCCAGCTCTTGAGAAAATGAGCTCGAAGCTCGAAGCTTTCATCTCTGTTTACCTCGCAAGCTGACACCAAAACCACTTCTTTCAGCCAGCACGACAGGGCTTTGCTGCAGCCACAGCTGCGAGAGGGAGACCAGTGGGTAAGAGGAGTGCGAGACCGACTCTCAGCAGGCATCGTGCTGGCCAGTGTCCAAAATTTAACAGCTCGGGACCATGGGGAAAGCATTCGTTTGTGGCCATGGCGGCTAGAAACCATCTGCCCCACCCTGAGTATCGAAAGAAGAATGTTCCCCTATCATCCTCTCTCCAACTGCAAAGAGAAGGAGGAGGGAATACAGCCCGATTCTGAGTTCCATAAGGGCTTTCTCCTTCAGTTCTCCTCGAGTTCGAGAGAGGAGGAAAACTGTTCAGAGGAACAAAAGTATACAGGGGTCCTCTTTTTGCGCACCTTCTCAACTGGCGCACATGCGCTGCTCAACCAGGGGGGTGGGCACAATTTCACGGGGGTACAGGCTTCAATTCACCATGAAACCACCCAGGTGCAATGTTGTGTTAGTCTCGGTGGCCAAGAGAGAGTTAACTTGTGTCCTAACAGCTACGATCGACTTTCTTTTGAGCAAAAGGGCGATCAGAGTTGTGCCAGAAGAAGAAAGCTATCAGGGCTTTTACTCCCAGGACTTTGTGGTCCTGAAGAGAGGGAGCACATCTCTTTGTCCGATCTGAGACCTACGTGTGTTAAACAAGCACCTAAGAAATACTTATTCAAAATGTTGACACACAAAGTGCTCTGTCAGTCATTCGCAGTGCACGGAATATCTAGGGCTCAGTACAGATTCTCTCTCCTAACGAATCACGCTGACAGAGAGGAAAATTGCAGCTTTCATACAGTGTCTCTCCCGTTTTAGACTAGGACTATGGTCCCGTTCAGAGTATGCTTACGGATACTGGGTTTAATGACCTCGGCAATTTTTGTAGTACATTTGGGACTTCTTGTGATGAGAGATTTTCAGCATTGGGTTAAGCCTCTGCGGTTGTGTCCCCGGCAAAATCTCAGTTGACCGGTCAGAGTAACGAATGTGTGCATCGTAACGATCCACCAATGGGAAAAAAACCCTGTGACTTTTCGGTCAGGGATTCCCTTGGGGGGTGGTGTCGTCAAGAGTTACTATGACGATGGACGTGTCCCTAGTGGCCAGGGGAGCGACCCTAATGGGCAGAGTTTTGAATGGTGTTTGGCCTCCAACTACTTGAAGCTGTTGGCAATGTTTCTAGCGCTGAAACATTTTCATCCCCATCCAGACAGGATAGCTCTCTGGGCCTGGCCCATTAAAGGTGGAACTTGAGTGTGGCAGGTTTACCACCATCAGTTATACACACTATTTAGAGTGCCAGAGCCTCATCTACTTGCACACTTTATAACAATAAATGGCTAGCCTTTGAAGAGTGGTGTGGCCATAGAGACAATGTGACTATGGCCACACCACTCTTCAAAGACTCGTCATTTATTGTTCTATACTTCTTTCAAAGTAGAGAAAGTTTTTCCTTTGTCCAGCAAATGGTATATCTAGCAGCTATTTCTGCATGTCATGTTGTGTTTTGCAACGAACCTGCAGGTCAGCACCCTTTAATAAGTTGTTTTATAAAAGGAGCATGCCATAAGAGGCTGGTGTCTAGGCAGATGGTTCCACTGTGGGATCTGTCTATGGTCTTGGAGGACCTTTCTCAACACCTTTCGAGCCATTGAATAGTATAGGGTTAAAATTTCTCTCTCTTAAGATGCCGCTGCTTGTGGCTCTGGTGACAGCTAAGCGCATGAGTGAGCTGCAAGCCCTGTCTGTCAGTTTATCCTGTTTACAGTTTGCCCCAGGGCTTTTGAAAGTTTCCTTTCTCCCTAACCCGGCGTTTGTACCTAAAGTAATGGATTCTTCTTATAGCAACATCATGGGCCCTACTTAGGGTATTGTCTGTTCAGGAAATTTGTGGACCTTACTGTCAAGACAGAAGTGGTGTCATAGGAGCTTCCATAGTTGGTCACGGCCAAAGTGAATCACCTCACTTTGTTATTAAAGAACCTGGAATTAGGTTAAATAACCCATCGGTTTTTTTTTTTTTTTTTTTTTTTTTGTTACCTCTGCCATTGTTTTGTATGCTTTCAATTTCAATAATAATTTAAAAAAATGCACTCATAGTAAGAGGTGGAGACTAAACAAACCTTTGGTCTGCTCAGATTTTCATGTGCACCGAACCGAAAGCCATGTTTGGTATGAATACTTGTACAATTACACCCCTAATATATATATATATATATACAGTGGTCCCCCGGTTATTGAACTTAATTCGTCCCTTAAAACCGTTCGGAATCCGATATGTTCGAAAACCGGACTTAATTATCCCATAAGAAATAATGGAAAACCAATTAATCCGTTCCCGGACTCCACCAATACCCAATAATTAACTATTTTTTCCTGTTTTTAACCGTATTAATAGTCAGGAATCCCCCTGCCACGCCCCCCACGGTGGCTGTCATGGTGCTGCAGGGAATGCCCTTTACCTTGCTCATGCGCGCTTCGCCCACATTGAGCTCATCGCAATCGGGCTTCCTCCGTAAAGCACAGTGGATATTATTTATGGACTGCCCTTTGCCGGATTATCCCGATCTCTGCGGGTATTTTGTGTTGGCTCGGTAAAAGTATAAATTAACAACTTTAAAAGAGTAAGAAAGAAATGATCATTGTACTTATGCTAAATATCACTAATATTGTTCACAAACAGAAGTTGCGATAGATGCTTACTCAGCGATGGTTAAAGCGGAAGCAGGTCCTTCCCCTCGCGCTGGGTTGGGTAGCATGGGTGGCGTGTATGCTTTTTAAACTATTCATTTGTATGATACAGCTGCAAATAAGTATTTGAACAACTGTCTATCAGCTAGAATTTTGACCCTCAAAGACCTGTTAGTCTGCCTTTAAAATGTCCACCTCCACTACATTTATTATCCTAAATTAGATGCACCTGTTTGAGGTCGTTAGCTGCGTAAAGACACCTGTCCACCCCATACAATCAGTAAGAATCCAACTACTAACATGGCCAAGACCAAAGAGCTGTCCAAAGACACTAGAGACAAAATTGTACACCTCCACAAGGCTGGAAAGGGCTACGGGGAAATTGCCAAGCAGCTTGGTGAAAAAAGGTCCACTGTTGGAGCAATCATTAGAAAATGGAAGAAGCTAAACATGACTGTCCATCTCCCTCTCACTGGGGCTCCATGCAAGATCTCACCTCGTGGGGTCTCAATGAAGTAAGGTGAGAAATCAGCCCAGAACTACACGGGAGGAGCTGGTCAATGACCTGAAAAGAGCTGGGACCCCCGTTTCCAGGGTTACTGTTGGTAATACAACAAGATGTCATGGTTTGAAATCATGCATGCACGGAAGGTTCCCCTGCTTAAACTAGCACATGTCCAGGCACGTCTTAAGTTTGCCAATGTCATTTGGATGATCCAGAGGAGTCATGGGAGAAAGTCATGTGGTCAGATGAGACCAAAATAGAACTTTTGGGTCATAATTCCACTAAACGTGTTTGGAGGAAGAAGAATGATGAGTACCATCCCAAGAACACCATCCCTACTGTGAAGCATGGAGGTGGTAGCATCATTCTTTGGGGGTGTTTTTCTGCACATTGGACAGGGCGACTGCACTGTATTAAGGAGAGGATGACCGGGGCCATGTATTGCAAGATTTTGGGGAACAACCTCCTTCCCTCAGTTAGAGCATTGAAGATGGGTCGAGGCTGGGTCTTCCAACATGACAATGACCCAAAGCACACAGTCAGGATAACCAAGAAGTGGCTCTGTAAGAAGCTTATCAAGGTTATGGCGTGGCCTAGCCAGTCTCCAGACCTAAACCCAATAGAGACTCTTTGGAGGGAGCTCAAACTCCGTGTTTCTCAGCGACAGGCCAGAACCCTGACTGATCTAGAGAAGATCTGTGTGAAGGAGTGGGCCAAAATCCCTCCTCCAGTGTGTGCAAACCTGGTGAAAAACTACAGGAAACGTTTGACCAAACAAAGGCTACTGTTCCAAATATTAACATTGTCTTTCTCAGGTGTTTAAATACTTATTTGCAGCTGTATCATACAAATAAATAGTTAAAAAATCATACATTGTGATTTCTGGATTTTTTTTGGGGGGGATTTTGACTCTCACAGTGGACATGCACCTACCATGACAATTTCAGACCCCTCCATGATTTCTAAGTGTGAGAACTTGCAAAATAGCAGGGTGTTCAAATACTTATTTTTCTCATTGTATATTCATAATGTATATGTATTTATTATGTCTTCGATGGAGTCTTACTGTCATGAATTGCATCTGTAGCCAATCTGGTTGGTTCTTGAAGCTACATCTCTAACTTACTGTCCCTGAGGCCTCACATAATATATAGAAGTTCTAAAGTGTCTACTAAATTCTCCCAAGCAACCTTAAAGGCTTGTCTGGGTGAAATCTAGCTGTTGCCCATTACATTTAAATAATTCACTTTTCTTTACCCCTGTGTTCAATACATGTGTCCTAAAGTCTAAGCCTGATCATCTCAAAATTGTTCACTTACCTTTAAGTAAAAGTAACATTTTGAGCAACAGTGTGTAATGGAAATGTTAAAAATTGTTACTGTATCAACACATTCATTAGTTGAAATATATATATTTTAAATATTTCCTAAAATTGGATCTATTATTTATAGCTTAATTTTTTCTCTCTTTTAACATTTAGACACTGGTGCAACTGTTATGGAAAACGGTAATTCCCCTCATGGGTAAGGTTTCATTTCATGGGACTATTTTGCCCATATAATAGTGTTAATTGATTACAAAATGTCTTAAAAGTAAGATTAAAACAACAGTACAACAAATAAACTTATAAAAAATTAACTTTGAATTAATTCACTATATGTTGACATTTTTAGGAGCTCCTCGGTGCAGAACGAGCATTTTAGATATAAAAATAAGAGTCGATCAAAAAATGGATTCCTCCCAAGATATATTCTAAACCCATGGACTCTTCTTGATGGTAAAAGACTGAAGAGAGTGGCATTTGGAGATAAAGATGAGAGCAAACCTCATAAAACCATAATAATGTTGGGAGAAACAGGAGTGGGGAAGTCGACTATCATCAATGCCTTGGTGAACTACATGCTGGGTGTTGAAAGTAAAGATCGAATCTGGTTTGAAATCATTAAGACAAAAAAAAAACAAGCTGATTCACAGACAGTTAAGGTAACAGCGTATGACATCTTTACCGAGAGCAGCTCATTCTCTCTGACCATCATTGACACTCCTGGATTTGAAAAAACAGAAGGCACAGAGGAGGATTTAAAAATTGCTGAAGGATTACTTGAGTTATTTGGATGTGAGGATTGGCATCATGAAATTGATGCAGTGTGCCTTGTGATGTCATCGAGCACTGTTCGTCTCACAGAAAGACAACGCTACATTTTTAATTCAATTCTCTCACTATTCAGCAATGATGTGAAGAATAACTTGGTTGTGTTTATCACACATGCACCAACAGCATCTCCAAACTCCATTAAAGCCATTAAAGATGCCAAAATCCCATGTGCTCAGACTAATAATAAGGAGCCTGTACATTTTAGATTCGACAACTGTCACTGTGAAAACTTTTATGTCCAATACAACAGTGAAGAGCAAATGGAACAACTATTCCAAGGTTACCAGGCAGCATGGGACCTGTTTAAAACAAGCATAGAGGACTTTTGGAGTTTTGTAAAAGGGAGCAAACCAGTAAGTGTGAAGAATATTCAAAGTGTGCTGATACATCGCAAGCAACTATTAGAAAACATCGCCAGCATAAGGGATGAAGTCCATGCAGTACAGCACAAGGAAATGCTTGATCAGGCCATTGAAGCTCTGCAGCACCATAAAGAGAAAGAGAAAAATATTACATTTACTTATGAAGTTGATGAGGAGTACACAGAAAAGGTACCAATTGACCCATCATCAGGATCCAGCAAAGAGGCTACTTGCTGCAGTGTGTGTAAGTTTAATTGTCACTATCCAGGATGCTGGTGGGTCAAAGATCTTTCATGGTGTACTGTCATGTCAAAGAGTAAATGCACAGTGTGTCCTGGAAAGTGTGACTATACTAAACATGTTAAAGAGGGGAAGATCTATGTGAGGAAAACAAGGAAGGTCAAGAAGACGAATGAAAAGCTAAAAAAGCACTATGTGTCAGTGACTGAAGAGTATGAAAGACGTATAAACCAACTACAAGAAGAAATATCTACACAAGAAAAAAAAATTACCACACAGGTGAATAAATGTCTTATGTGTTTGAACTTTCTGCAGAAGATCGCCTTAAACACTGATGCTCTGTGTGCAGTTTTGGATCTGGACTGCCTGATTGAAGAAGCAAAAAAAAAGAAACATAATAAAATAATAGAGGCACTTGAACAACTAAAGAAGCCCACACAATAAATATTCCACGCAGGAATGTTCCAAAACTGCTGTAAATAAAAAGACAGAACAGAAAACATTTAAAGATTTAAAAATAGTAAAGATTACATATTATGTTCCTGTTTGTCTTTATTTTAAGTAGATACTGACTCAGTAATACCAGATGAGGGTCACCAGATTAACAATGTATGCACAGTTTTGATTCTGAAGCCTTATTTCTTTCCCTTTGTTTTGTTTAATCTTATTCCATTTTAATGTTTTAAACAGTTTGCTATTGCTTGACTTGTTGGGTATCAGTGATAAATAATGTTTGCTGTTTACTGTTAATTATTGCGTTTTTGATATTCATAATGAAAAAAAATGTATTATACCCTTTTTCCAGTGTTACTTTTTTTTATTTTGCTAAAGATTCTTTTTTACACTGATTGTACTCTTAGTCCTTGACCTACGGAATCAATATCAGTAAGTGTTTAGTGTAAATGTAAATGTTTTTGTTGAAATAAGGAAACAAATCTACACTAAATATATTTAGAGTATTTGATATATCTTGTATACCTTTCAGGCCACAACTTGCACTGTTAAACATTATTTTCTAACTTACCTTTCAGTTTACTAATCAATAAAAGTATTTGCTTGTAATGCAATAAATGTAAGCAGTTAGATTCATTGCTAAAAAGTGAGAATGTGGTGTTTCTCATGTTTCAGAAACAAATTATAGAGGTAGCATCACTGCCTTGCAGCTCCACAGTTCTTGATTTGATCTTGAGCTCCCAATTCCATGTAGGTTTTTCTAGGTTCTTCTGTTTTCTTCTACCTCGAAATAACATATGCTTAAATATGTAGTGCTAAATTGCCCCTTGGTGAGAATGTGTTTGTGTGTGTTCTCTGCAAAGTAATAACATAATGTATTCATTCCTCATGCTCAGTGTTCATATGATACACTCCCTCTCCAGCCCAGTCTCATGGCATTTCGTGATATAGTCACGAAATGTAATCTATTGATTCGTGGTTTTTTTGTGCCATTGAAGACGACTTTCTATGTCAGGAGTCTTCAACTCAAAATCCTTGAGGTCCAGTAAATGAATCCTTGCCAGCTGAGGTCCGGACAATTATATAACTAAAAACATGTATTAATGATGTTTGCCAGACTAAAGAATTAAGTGTAGACCATATTTTCAATGGACACATTATAAATTAATACATAAAAGGAAAAGCTAAAGTGCTTTTGTTTCTGCTGAACTGAGATTACAGATCATAAGTAATGAACGCATACCTCACTGGTTAA
>MU551646.1:231944-244315 GCA_024362625.1 Silurus asotus
TGTCTTCATCTATTCATTACAGTTCCATCATTGTTGAGGTGCACTGTTCAGTAATGGATGCTTAAATGCAGAACCGTTCATGCAACACGGTGGTCCCGAGACATTGTAATAGACTGTTGATAAAGTATTTTGTTTTTTGTTTCAAACCCTGTTTGGTTTATTATGATTATGGACTATCCTAGTTTTGTAAAAAAAGAAGAAGAAGAAGATGCAGAAGAGGAAGAATGAAAGCAAAACAGTGACCTTTTAAGGCATCTGTTGTATCATTTAAATGGCACACTTCTCACAATGTTTTTGTCACTTTTGTCACTGTCGCTGACTCAGCGATTTGTTAAATTCTTGCGTATAACCAATGATTTCTATGAACCCTATTTTTTCAATGTTCTCTGAAACTTTTCGAATTTGCAAGCTACATTTTTTATCTTAAATAATTGGTGCAAAAGTCACCAACACACAGAAGACACAACCAACATTTCGAACAAGAACAGATGAATTGAGATAAAGACATTGTGAGAAGGACGAGTGAGACGGGTGTCCTCTTTGTGCTATGACAGCTGAGCTGTAGGGCAGCATTTGCCAAAATGACAATATAATTTGGATGGGTGAGACAGGTGCACTTTCCAGCCTGCAGGGGAAGACTGACGGAGATAATCAGCGATAATCAGAGATAAATAGTTTTTTTCAGCAGGGGCATATTTACACAGCTTCTCTGAATCAGCCAGTCAATATCAGTGTACTGGCAAGTCCCCAGTAATGGTGGCCAAGCTGAAAACACAAACACACACACACACACACATATGCAGACACTTTCAAGACTGATAATGGAGATGGGGGGAAATGGCAAGGGATGATGAAGGTGTTAGCTTGCCAATTTTGTCAAATCTTGCCATCTGACTAAGAGATGAATTCTTCAGAAATCCAGTTTATCAACAGTGCAAAGTGCTAAACATACAAATGAGAGATTTTTGCAGAGACTCCTCTAAACCTAGCGTCAGGATTTATACCACGAGAGCGTTCTGAAGTTCTTTAATCTGATTGGTCCAAAAGTGATGATTAAATTAATTATTATGACTATGGTCAGTCTAGATACTGGAATGTCATTGGCTGGAGGAAAGGTGAAACTTAGTTTGTTTTCTGGTTGTTTGTCCGCTAGTTTTGTGGTCTGTGTTAAATATAAATATACATTCAAATATGTTAAATATCAGTGTTCTGCCAGAAGGATGTGGTGCAACTTCTTGAACAAAATATACAGTATACAGTGAGGAAAATAAGTATTTGAACACGCTGCTATTTTGCAAGTTCTCCCACTTAGAAATCATGGAGGGGTCTGAAATTGTCATCGTAGGTGCATGTCCACTGTGAGAGACATAATCTAAAAAAAAAAATAAAAAAAAAGAAATCCAGAAATCACAATGCATGATTTTTTAACTATTTATTTGTATGATAAAGCTGCAAATAAGTATTTGAACACCTGAGAAAGTCAATGTTAATATTTGGTAGAGTAGCCTTTGTTTGCAATTATAGAGGTCAAACATTTCCTGTAGTTTTTCACCAGGTTTGCACACACTGCAGGAGGGATTTTGGCCCACTCCTCTCTAGATCAGTCAGTTTTCTGGCCTGTTGCTGAGAAACACGGAGTTTGCGCTGCCTCCAAAGATTATCTATTGGGTTTAGGTCTGGAGACTGGCTAGGCCATGCCAGAACCTTGATATGCTTTTTACAGAGCCACTCCTTGGTTATCCTGGCTGTGTGCTTTGGGTCATTGTCATGTTGGAAGACCCAGCCTCGACCCATCTTCAATGCTCTAACTGAGGGAAGGAGGTTGTTCCCCAAAATCTCGCAATACATGGCCCCTTAATACAGTGCAGTCGCCCTGTCCCATGTGCAGAAAAACACCCCCAAAGCATGATGCTACCACCCCTATGCTTCACAGTAGGAATGGTGTTCTTGGGATGGTACTCATCATTCTTCTTTCTCCAAACACGTTTAGTGGAATTATGACCCAAAAGTTCTAGTTTGGTCTCATCTGACCACATGACTTTCTACCATGACTACTCTGGATCATCCAAATGGTCATTGGCAAACTTAAGACGTACCTGGACATGTGCTGGTTTAAGCAGGGAAACCTTTCGTGCCATGCATGATTTAAAACCATGACGTCTTAGTGTATTACCAACAGTAACCTTGGAAACGGTGGTCCCAGCTCTTTTCAGGTCATTGACCAGCTCCTCCCGTGTAGTTCTGGGCTGATTTCTCACCTTCCTTAGGATCATTGAGACCCCAAGAGTTGAGATCTTGCATAGAGCCCCAGTCCGAGGGAGATTGACAGTCATGTTTAGCTTCTTCCATTTTCTAATGATTGCTGCAACAATGGGCCTTTTTTCACCAAGCTGCTTGGCAATTTCCCCATAGCCCTTTCCAGCCTTGTGGAGGTGTACAATTTTGTCTCTCGTGTCTTTGGACAGCTCTTTGGTCTTGGCCATGTTAGTAGTTGTATTCTTACTGATTGAATAGGGTGGACAGGTGTCTTTATGCAGCTAACGACCTCAAACAGGTGCATCTAATTTAGGATAATAAATGTAGTGGAGGTGGACATTTTAAAGGCAGACTAACAGGTCTTTGAGGGTCAGAATTCTAGCTGATAGACAGGTGTTCAAATACTTATTTGCAGCTGTATCATACAAATAAATAGTTTAAAAATCATATTTTGTGATTTCTGGATTTTTTAATAGATTATGTATATGTATTTATTATGTCTTTGATGAAGTCTTACTGTCATGAATTGCATCTATAGCCAATCTGGTTGGTTCTTGATGCTACCTCTGTAACTTACTGTCCCTGATGCCTAACATAATATATAGAAGTTCTAAAGTGTCTACTAAATACTCCCAAGCAACCTTAAAGGCTTGTCTGGGTGAAATCTAGCTGTTGCCCATTACAGTTAAATGATTCACTTTTCTTTACCCCTGTGTTCAATACATGTGTCCTAAAGTCTAAGCCTGATCATCTCAAAATTGTTCACTTACCTTTAGGTAAAAGTAACATTTTGAGCAACAGTGTGTAATGGAAATGTTTAAAATTATTACTGTATCAACACATTCATTAGTTTAAATACATTTATTTTACATTTTTCCTAAAATTGGATCTATTATTTATAGCTAAATCTTTTCTCTCTTTTAACATTTAGACACTGGTGCAACTGTTATGGAAAACGATAATTCCTCTCATAGGTAAGGTTTCATTTCATGGGACTATTTTGCCCATATTATAGCGTTAATTGAATTTTAATGTATAAATATCAGACAAGCATACAAAATGTCTTAAAAGTAAGATTAAAACAACACTACAATAAATAAACTCATTGAAAATTAACTTTGAATTAATTCACTATATGTGGATATATGTTTAGGAGCTTCTCGGTGCAGGACGAGCATTTTAGATATAAAAAAAAGAGTCGCTCAATAAATGGATTCCTCACAAGATATATTCTAAACTCATGGACTCTTCTTGATGGTGAAAGACTGAAGACAGTGGCATTTGGAGATAAAGATGAGAGCAAACCTCATAAAACCATAATAATGTTGGGAGAAACAGGAGTGGGGAAGTCGACTATCATCAATGCCTTGGTGAACTACATGCTGGGTGTTGAAAGTGAAGATCGAATTTGGTTTGAAATCATTGAGACAAAAGAAAACCAAGCTGCTTCACAGACAGTTAAGGCAACAGCGTATGACATCTTTACCGAGAGCAGCTCATTCTCTCTGACCATCATTGACACTCCTGGATTTGAAAAAACAGAAGGCAAAAAGGAGGATTTAAAAATTGCTGAAGGATTACTTGAGTTATTTGGATGTAATTATTGGCATCATGAAATTGATGCAGTGTGCCTTGTGATGTCATCGAGCACCGTTCGTCTCACAGAAAGACAACGCTACATTTTTAATTCAATTCTCTCACTATTCAGCAATGATGTGAAGAATAACTTTGTTGTGTTTATCACACATGCACTAACAGCATCTCCAAACTCCATTAAAGCCATTATAGATGCCAAAATCCCATGTGCTCAAACTGATTATAAGGAGCCTGTACATTTCAGATTCGACAACTGTCACTGTGAAAACTTTTATGTCCAATACAACAGTGAAGAGCAAATGGAACAACTATTCCAAGGTTACCAGGCAGCATGGGACCTGTTTAAAACAAGCATAGGGGACTTCTGGAGTTTTGTGAATACAGTGAAACCTGCAAGTTTCAAGAATATTGAAAGAGTGCTGACACATCGCAAGCAACTATTAGAACATTTTACCAATATAAGCAAACAAGTTCAGTCAATGCAACTTGAATATGATGAATTTGATGAATCCTACAATGAAAAGGTACCAATTGACCCATCATCAGGATCCAGCAAAGAGGCTACTTGCTGCAGTGTGTGTGAGTTTAATTGTCACTATCCAGGATGCTGGTGGGTCAAAGATCTTTCATGGTGTACTGTCATGTCAAAATATAAATGCACAAAATGTCCTGGAAAGTGTGACTATAATAAACATGTTAAAGAGGGGAAGATCTATGTGAAAAAAACAAGGAAGGTCAAGAAGACACTGAAAGATGTGAAAAAGAATTATGAAACAGAGTCTGAAGAGAATAGGAAACGTATAAAGCAACTAGAGGAAAAAATAGCAAAACAAGAAAAAGAAGTGTTCAGACAGGTGAATGAATGTCATAAGTGTTTACACTTTCTGCAGGAGGTTGCCTTAAGCACTGATGCTCTGTCTACAGCTCAGGATTTAGACTCCCTGATTAAGGAAGCAAGAGAAACTGACTGTGAGGAGCTAATAGAGAGACTTGAAGAACTGAAAAAAATTCAGATCCCCTCACCACGCTAATCACATATTTGAGTATACAAACACAAAATATTCCAAAGAAGCAATGTTCCAAAACTGCTGTAGCTGAAAAGAACAGGACAGAAGACTAGATTTTCAGTCAGCCAGAACACCTTGTCATTATTTTACAGAAACAATAGATCATCTCAGGTATTTGTGTTTAAGAGAACATTTACACATCTTAATTATTGACACAACACAACTTAAATCTAACAAATTGTGTGTTATATTGAAAATTCTTTCTGTCTTTTAGTTGTTTATCTTTTTAGTTTAAACATATTATTTTTACAGGGAATGGTTTGGTGAACCAACATTTGTGTAAAATTGTTTGTAGGAAATAAAAGGCAGACATGTTGCAAGAATTAATTCTAGTGTATAAGTGTCAGTAAAGTGATATTTTTAAATGAAAAAAAAAAAAATACTGTTGAAAATACCAGTTGAGTTTCAACAGATGTACAATATATAAACAGTTTGAATTCTAAAATACTTACTTCTTGTTTAATCGTATGCCACTTTTAATGTTATAAACAGGTTTGTTATTACTTGACCTGTGGGAATCAGTGATAAATAAGTTTTGCTGTTTTTTTGTTGGTTATTGCTCATTTCATTATTGTTCTTCATAAGTATAATCTTTTTAATGTTTTAGTTTTAAATTTTTTTTTTTTATTTTGTTAATGATTTATTTTTACACTGATAGCACTCTTAGTCCATGACCTAGTGAACCAATATCAGTAATGATAATAAATAACAGTATGCAATGTAAATATATTTTGTTGAAATAAAGAAACAAATCTACACTGAGCATCCGCTATATCTTGTACACTTTTCTGGCAACAAAATATAAAAATATAAAATATATATATATTTTTTATTTGTTTGTTTATTTAACTGGGACAATACACTAGACATTTTTGCACACAGGCAACATATGCCATGTACTGTACATATGGAATATAGCATGAAGCTAGTTTGCAGCCCTCGTCCCTGGTTAGGTCAAAACAAGCAAATGAAAAACCAAAACAAGGCAATCATCACAAAAAACTAAATGAGTACAAATAAATGAGTTTATACAAATAACTCTATACATATGTATATGATGGCTAAATAATTAACAATAGCACAATGACATACGCACATATTTAACATTATGCATAGTCACAAACATAACATATAAATCAACTTGCACAAAAAAAGGCAACGTAAAATTAACCAGCAAGATTAAGCCTATTTAACTCTAAAATCACATTGCTGTAAAGATTTCAGCCACTGTTTCAACATTGTTGAGAAAACTGTTGGTTTTAGGTGCAACTTTAGATTATCAGGCATAGTGTTCCATAGATGTGACCCTTTCAGTGAAAAGGATGATTGACCCACAGTAGTTCTACATCTTCGGACTCTACAGTTCCCCTGTAATGTGCTTTCTGATAATAAATTAAATTTATATGAGAGAGAGAGAGAGAGAGAGAGAAAGAGAGAGAGAGAGAGAGAGAGAGAAGAACACAAATAAAATATTGTTCAATTAATTATTGTTAAAACAATTGAGGCCATGGAAAGCAATATTGATGGATAAAATGATCATGATTTGGTTCAGTGTCAGGTTGGAGGAAAGTATATTTACCTACAACCTGAGACTGACCCAAATCATGTTTAGATTCTATTCTTCTTCTTTTTTCGGCTTCTCCCATTAGGGGTCGCCACAGCGGATCATCCAACTCCACAACTGTCCTGCACATCTGTCCCACCAACTACCTGCATGTCTTCCTTCACCACATCCATAAACCTCCTCTTCCTTTTTTCCTTTTTTCCTCCTTCCTGGCAGCTCCATCCTCAGCATTCTTCTACTGATATACCCCATGTCCCTCCTCTGCACATGTCCAAACCATCTCAATCTCGCCTCCCTCACATTGTCTCCAACACGTTCTACATGCGCTGTCTCTAAACAATACAACATAGCAGGTCTTACCACAGTCCTATAAACTTACTCTTGCAGATACTCTTCTTTTACAAATCACTCCTGCCATTTTTCTCCACCCACTCCACCCTGCCTGCACTCTTTTCTTCACTTCTCTAACACACTCTCCATTACTTTGCACTGTTGACCCCAGGTACCTGAACTCCTCCACCTTCACCTCTTCTCCCTGCAACCACACCACTCCACTGCCCTCCCTCTCATTCACACACATATACTCTGTCATTGCCTGTAATGTTATGGTTTAAACAGAAACAGATGACTGACTTGTGCCTCCTGATCCTGTGTGCCAAAGAATGTGCTGTCTATTTTTGCACATTGCAAAAGTGCCTATATTGTGCTTCTATATTGCAGCTATGTTGACAGTGTAATGCCAACATGCAATTCAGCACCAGAAAACAGAAAATTGTTGGGGGAAATATTTTATTGCATAGAAAATTAAAGCTTGTGTAAACTACAGTTCTTGGCTCTTGTCTTACTTTTCTTTTCTTAGAAAATAACAAGCATAATCCTGGATTTTTATTTAGCATGGAAGCAAAATTAACAGGAAACAAAAGCACTGCACTAGCATGCACACCATCAATAGGTAGTAATGATTTCATAACCTTTTTAAATAATAAAGTTGAAAACATAAGGCAGAAAATCCAGAAAATTCATATAAATTCAAATTATTTTATATATAACCCAATAGAAGTGTGTGAAGGACATTAGATAGTGGATGCTTGATAAGATAACCTTCTGCTAAACAGAAATACTTTTACTAGGACGACATGCAGTTAGAAGTAAACTTCCCGATTTTTACAGAAGTGTGTACAGAAGTCAAGGACTTGGGTGTGATTATTTACCCTAGTCTTTCCTTTGTCAAGTCAAGTCAAGTTTATAGCGCTTTTCATACAGACATTGTCTCACAGCAGCTTTACAGAATTTTAAGTTTAAAGGTGAATGGTGTGCATTTATCCCTGATAAGCAGCCATAGCGACTGTGACAAGGGAAAACTCCCTTAGATGTTATGAAAAAGAAACCTTGAGAGGAACCAGACTCTAAAGGGGAACCCATCCTCATTTGGGTGACATCAAGTGTGTGATTATAGTCTTTAAACAATACAGAAAACTGGAAAGTAAGAACTAACATGATCAATGGAATGTAAGATTATCAGTAATGTTTTTTCTACAGTCTTTTACAGTCATTTGTGGGTATAAAACTAGGAGCTACTGAGCAACTTATAAAATAACTCAACATTTGTGATCATCACAGATCCAACACCAGCTTCTCCATGCCAGAACCTTTAAACACTCAAGGAGGTCCAATGTCAAAACCCCACATGAAGTGGCATCCAATTGGCACTGGTACGTCTCTAGAGGGTTTGGGATGTTTGCTGGGTCGGCATCTACTTCTTTAAAGGTCCATAATCTTCATAAGGTGGGACATGACTGAAGCTGGCACAACCCCAGAATGCCTCAGGATGGGTAGAAAAAGAGAAGCAGTGGAGAGGAATTAACGTAGCTGCTGTTCATGATATCAGATGTACTGGAGCACAAGGTTATGATGTGAGGCATATGTTATGTGTAGGCTTTGCTGAAAAGATATGTTTTTAATCTGCACTTAAACTGTGTGTCTGAGCCCTGAACACTGTCAGGAAACTACCAGTTTTTCTTGGTTAGTAAAGGAAAGCATAGGCAGAAGACAGAGCAGCTGGTGTAGCAGCGTTTTGTGGGGATATCCAGGTCTCAGTAAGTGCCAGAAAATCAAAGGTGTAGTGGGAAGCCAAGGCTGTGATAAAGTCAGCATTCCTTACAGCAGACTGGCAATTCCAGAGCCCACCTACCACCACTGTTTGAGATTAAGACAACAGGGGAGGGTAGATGAGGTTACTGGCAATGTGACATCTATTCTGTGGATGGGAACGCCTGTGTCTGTAAGAGATGACTACAGAGATGGGTTTGAGGCACATGACTGATCTCCCAATTTGAGATGAATGAGTTTTAAAAAGAAAAAAAGTACAAATAAGAAATTCTGAATTAACACTAAGCGTTACTGGCTTTAGGGGGGCTACCTACAATCGCTACAGACTATGTCAGTAGCAGAGAACCTTCAATATAATTCAAGGTTAATACAATTCACTTATATTGAAGGTTCTCTGCTACTGACATAGTCTGTAGCGATTGTAGGTAGCCCCCCTAAAGCCAGTAAGATCTGCCCACAATTCACATCACAAGTGAGACTGAAACTACCCTTGATTAATCACCTACTGATAAGCACAGACCAACACTCTAGAATCAACTGAGTTAAATAAATATACACAGGGGCGCAATTGACAGTTTTAAGGGGGGTATGCAAGACAGAATTTTGGGCCCATATATATATATATATATATATAAAACAATGTTATATTATTAATAATTAAATAATTTGTATTGTTAAAGAAATGTTATAATTTGCTATTGCAAATATATTACAATATAAATGATATAATGATTATAAATGAATATAAATGATTTTTCATTTTTTAATAAAACATTTTAAAAATGACAGATGTATAAAGGAAGAGAAATGTAACATATCAACCGACTAAATACCACAACGAGCTTCTAAACACATTTAACCTATGCAGGCTGTAGACACAGACACTCATTTATTCATGAGTAAACACTCTCTCAAAGTCAAAAAATAAATAATCCTATTTTTAGTTTAATTTTATTTACAGGGAATTAATTTCATTTCACCACAGTGTTATTATTTAAAATATAGTGTATGTAATTTTAAAAATGTTAAAATTAAAAACATTTTAATTGATTATTGTGGGGCCCCCTTGCGTTCTCTTGGGCCCATATGCCTGGCAACCCTGCACCACCCCTTCCATCATTGTGATTCGATCCTTCAAATTGAAGATGAAAGAGGCCAGTTGTTTGTGACCAATTCTAGTCTTCTTTGTGCTTAAGGATTTACTTTCTTTAACAAAGATCAGAAATCCCTCCATGTTCTTTTCCAGCTGACTCCATGATGATTGATAAACAGTAAATAATTTCGGATCATTAAAGTATTCACCTGTGAAACCTAAAATACACAGGCTCCCCTTTATCATTCTAAGCACATGGGAAGTCGGCATCTATGATGGCTTTTGTTAAATTGTGTTTGTCATCTGTGATGAACGCAAAAATATTTTCCTCCACATCACTGCTGAATAAAGATCATCAAGAATATGCAACTGCCTGTCATTGATGAAAGTGTTGTTTGATGGGACCACAAGACACACTGCATTCATTTCACCGACTCCTCATTAGATTTAAATAATCTCACTAAACCTTGAGAAATAATTCTTTCTTTGAATGTACTGTGTCTCCAAAGCCATCAATGTCAATGATAGTAAGAGAACATGATTACACGGTGTGTCTCACACTGTGACTACATGTGTTTTAAAATCATGTTGGTATTTTTTTGTCTCTATGATCTCACACACATATTCTGTTTTTACTCTCAACACCCAGCATGTAGGTGATAATAGCATTGATAAGAGTCGACTTCGCAACTCCTGTTACCCCAACAGTTAATATAGTTTTGTGAGGTTTTCGCTTGTCTTTTTGTCCAAATGTCACTTTCTTCAGTTGTTCATCATCAATTACAGTTCTAGTGTTTAAAATATTTTAAGCACAATTACACATTCATTAAAATATATATAATCATTTGCTGTTTCTTTTGATTTCATTTAGACCTTCTTCCTTTGAGGTGCAATTCCTGCAATAATATTAGAGTTAAATTTGATTATACTGTTTGAGTTGCACCAATAGCAATGATTAGAACAAGCTTTTGCCAGGTGCCACTTTTATTTCCTTATACTTGTAAACAATTACAAACATCTCTTACGATTCATAATTTCCTAATCTTAAACATAGTTAAAGAATGATGATCAACATAAAGCCTGCTTTACATTAACAAGAGGAGGAAAAATATGGTCCTTGATATAATTGATGATATCATTTTAGATTATATAAAGAAAATATTAAAAAATAACTTTGACACTTTGCCATGGTTTATCCAGAAACTGTAGAGTTGTTATAGAAGTTGCTTACATTTAGTTGTAAAACAATGGAATGTTTCTGTCAGACGAAAAAGCCGGTTAAAGTTAAAATGGCTAATTTTAATGAATGGAATGTGAACGTGAAACTCTCTGAATGTAAATATTCAGGTATTCTATAAGCTTGCAAGTTTGTTTAATTTAATTGTTTTTCAATAACGCACCGTCAAAATAAGAACATTGAATAAATAACATTGCTGAGTTGTCTTTCTTTGCTGTGTGTATAAAGCGTGTATAAAGCCTAATTAATATTTTATATATACAGTGAGGAAAATAAGTTTTTGAACACCCTGCTATTTTGCAAGTTCTCCCACTTAGAAATCATGGAGGGGTCTGAAATTGTCATCGTAGGTGCATGTCCACTGTGAGAGACATAATCTAAAAAAAAAAGAAATCCAGAAATCACAATGTATGATTTTTTAAATATTTATTTGTATGATGCAGCTGCAAATAAGTATTTGAACACCTGAGAAAGTCAATGTTAATATTTGGTACAGTAGCCTTTGTTTGCAATTACAGAGGTCAAACATTTCCTGTAGTTTTTCACCAGGTTTGCACACACAGCAGGAGGGATTTTGGCCCACTCCTCCACACAGATCTTCTCTAGATCAGTCAGGTTTCTGGCCTGTCGCTGAGAAACACGGAGTTTGAGCTCCCTCCAAAGATTATCTATTGTGTTTAGGTCTGGAGACTGGCTAGGCCACGCCAGAACCCTGATATGCTTCTTACAGAACCACTCTTTGGTTATCCTGGCTGTTATGACCTGCTTCGGGTCATTGTCATGTTGGAAGACCCAGCCTCGACCCATCTTCAATGCTCTAACTGAGGGAAGGAGGTTGTTCCCCAAAATCTCGCAATACATAGCCCCGGTCATCCTCTCCTTAATACAGTGCAGCACCCATGTGCAGAAAAACACCCCCAAAGCATGATGCTACCACCCCCATGCTTCACCCCCATGCTTCACACTAGGGATGGTGTTCTTAGGATGGTACTCATCATTCTTCTTCCTCCAAACACGTTTAGTGGAATTAGGCCCAAAAGTTATATTTATATATTTACATATATAAGTTATCATCTGACCACATGACTTTCTCCCATGACTCCTCTGGATCATCCAAATGGTCATTGGCAAACTTAAGATGTGCCTGGACATGTGCTGGTTTAAGCAGGGGAAACTTCTGTGCCATGCATGATTTCAAACCATGACGTCTTAGTGTAATACCAACAGTAACCTTGGAAACGGTGGTCCCAGCTCTTTTCAGGTCATTGACCAGCTCCTCCCGTGTAGTTCTGGGCTGATTTCTCACCTTCCTTAGGATCATTGAGACCCCACGAGGTGAGATCTTGCATGGAGCCCCAGTCCGAGGGAGATTGACAGTCATGTTTAGCTTGCTCCAACAATGGACCTTTTTTCACCAAGCTGCTTGGCAATTTCCCCGTAGCCCTTTCC
>MU551646.1:244619-254678 GCA_024362625.1 Silurus asotus
CCATCCTGTCCATGTTCTACAGAGGGACCATTGAGAGCATCCTGAGCAGCTGCATCACTGCCTGGTTTGGGAACTGCACCGTCTCGGACAGCAAGTCCCTACAGAGGATAGTGAGAACAGCTGAGAAGATCATCGGAATCTCTCTCCCCTCTATCATGGACATTTACACTACACGCTGCATCCGCAAAGCACACAGCATTGTGGACGATCACACACACCCCTCACACACACTTTTTACAATTCTACCATCAGGAAAACGGTTCCGAAGCATTCGGACCGCCACAACAAGACTGTGCAACAGTTTCTTCCCACAAGCCATCAGGCTTCTCAACACACAGAACTGAAACGGAACTCTCTCTCACACACACACACACTCATTTAAATGTGTGTAACAAACTGAAAACATTTTTCCTGGACTTAACACCCAACACACACTCATCACTCATCTCAATCCATTCCACCACCATTCATTATTCATTATTTATTATTTATTATTCTCGACTGTACCACTCTCAACTGCTGTTTTTGCACATTTATCACTTTTACCGTATCATTTTTACTGTATTATACAGTTTGCATGCTGTTTTTGCACCTTCGACTGCTGCTGTATTTTTTTGCACTACACTGTTTATAGTCACTTCTGGAATCTAGTCTATATTTTGTATAGTTTTTACAGTTTTCTTGTACAGTACTGTATAATCTAGTATACAGTAGGTTTACTGGTCGGCGCTATATAGGGTTTTGTGTCTTGTCTTGTGTCGTCTGTCTGCACTGTCTGTCTGCACTGTTTGCACCAGGTTGCACTCGATGCACTTTATGTAACTTGTGTTTTAGCTTAATGTTGTTTTGTCTGTTTGTTGTTTAGTGTAGCACCAGGGTTCTGGAAAAACGTTGTCTCATTTTTACTGTGTACTGTGTACCACTGTGTATAGTAGAAATGACAATAAAAGCCTCTTGACTTGACTTGACTTGTATGTATTTTGCCACATGATTGGCATGATTGAGTGTATATACAATAAAATATAAAGTATGTTTGTGTAGACTGTAAAATGTTAAGAAACCTGCAAGTCAATTGCTAATTGTAAATAAAAAAATGAATTGTAAACTCCATCCTTACTGTCCACATTAGGAAAAATATATAACAAACCAATCTGATCTGCTAATTTCTTTACTTGATTTCTAAAATTGAAAATACATTTGGAAATGCTAGAAAAATAACTTTTCCCAGTTGTTAAACTGCTTTGGAGTCAATTTAGATTTATTTATATGTCACATGCTGAGTATATGCATGAGATCTATCAAAAATAATGCTTGCATGACATTGCATCCATCTGAATCGCTGCTGCAAAAGTATTATAAAAACATAAACATGGCATCTATTATATATATATATATATATATATACACTCTAACTGTATTTGTCTATTTATATTTAGTTATTAATAGATGCAAATTTACAAAGTGGCAGTAAGATATTCAAATTTTATTAGTCATTCTTAGGTAACTGCAGTAGGTCATTGTACATCGCTGTTCTGTGGCCCTCTGCACACAGGAAGTGTGTCTAGCAGCAGGATGTGAATTTAATATATATATATATATATATACACTCTAACTGTATTTGTCTATTTATATTTAGTTATTAATAGATGCAAATTTACAAAGTGGCAGTAAGATATTCAAATTTTATTAGTCATTCTTAGGTAACTGCAGTAGGTCATTGTACATCGCTGTTCTGTGGCCCTCTGCACACAGGAAGTGTGTCTAGCAGCAGGATGTGAATTTACAGATGTGCATGAGAATGTGCTTGCTGTGGTTAAAAACATGCCTAAACACACAGCATCATCGCCTGCTTTTGCTGTGATCTTCATCTTTGCAAATGCAACCTAGTGGTCTTGAGGACTGCAGTTTTTATAGAAGGATAATGATATAAAGTATAGCCTTTTTAAATAAAAGAAGAGAAAGAACAAAACATCTTTGAAGAAAATGTGACACTTCATATTGTATCTTACTGTGTTAATTAATGCTTTGCCAGAAAATCTGAAGCACACAACAGTATAGCAGTTATTTTGCTGTAACAGTTTCCTTGTATTGGAATCTAAAGACCCAAATCTGTTCCAGCATGACACTGTCTCTGTGCCAAAAATTAACCCCATGACCACATGGTCTGTTAAGTTCGGAGATGAAGAACCTGAATGTCCTTGATTCTGGCACATTTGAAGTTGTGAGACCTAAATGCCACCATGTAGACAGTGTTGTATGTAGCCATTGATTTTATGTTCTTTAAAAACCTTTGTTAACTTTAGATAAATTGTTTGTTAAGATTTGTGGCTGTTGTAAAAGTGTAGTTTGCAAAAATAGTGCAATGCCAGATGCATGTAAGTTAAAATTACCTGCAGCCCTGCATGTTGAAATCATACTCATTTGGAAGTAACTATTTAAAGTACTGCTTTGGATCTGTGTTCCAAAGATATGTCTAGTGACAGTTCTTGCTACTTTCATGTAACAAAAATGCTCATTGTTTTTAATGTGTTTCTCAGTGTTTACTGATAAATTAATGACAAATTATTGGTTTTGGAAACTGAAAAAGTGTATTGAGTTGTTCCTACAGAGGATGACAAACCACTACTCCGGAAATTCTCTGCCAGTGTGCAGCAGAGAACTGTTCTGATTTCCTGTAAATTATGTAACGCCCACAGTTAGAAAGCTGCTATATACACAATCAGCTTTTTAACTTGAATCTTTTCTTTTTGTACAGATACATAAGGTAGGTGAGTTTTTTTTAATCTGGCTTTAAATAAATGCAATGCTGCAGTACAATATTTTGCTTTTCTTTATCAAATTTATTTAGGATTTACATGATGATTTACAGGATATTTATAATGATACTGTTTTGCTTTAATTAGCTGTTTTGGCATAATATTATTTTTATTATTTATAGACAAAAAAATATATAAGAATATACAACAAAATTTTGACTCACAAATTAATAGAGTTGTTCCAAAATATTATTCGCATTCTGATTTAACAATGTTTGCATAAATATACGTCATTATTCAACATGAACTCTCCAAATATATAAAGATAAATTCTCAGTTCCTTCTCTAATTTTCTCAATTTATTGATTCTGTATTTGCTCAAGGAACAATTTTGACATGATGTGGATAAAGACATCAGTAATGCCATCAATGTTTATTGTTCAACTTTTTGGTATACATCAGTACATGTTCATCAGTTGTTAAATTAAGATTTAGTAATTGCTTTTGGTGATTTATTGTATGTTCTTGTCATTTGTTATGCCTTGGGAATTAATGTGTTTCCCCCTAGATATTGAAAAAGAAACTGAATTATTTTCTGGATACCAGACAGCAGCAACACGATACGTCTGTACAGGGTAAGGTATGTCTGTATTCTCTTCTGTATAAATTCATATATATATATATATATATATATATATATATATATATAAAATATAAAAAACAACATGTTATTTTAGAAGAAATTTAATTTAATCAATCAAATTAATGCAATACGCTTTCTTTTTTGATTACATTTGCACACATTATATTGATGTAAATAAAATAAAATTAATGGAAACATTTTAATCAATATTTTATATTTGTTAGACCCATTTGGTTAATACAGTTGTCTATGTAAGTGTATGTGTCTTAAATTTATTTTTCTAAAGATATGATCTGCTTAACTGTTTTACGTATTTTAGCACAATTTAACAAATGCCTTAATTCCTTCCATCCTTAAATTAATTCATTTCCTCGATATGTGGAATTGTCAGGATTTTGTCCTTTTATGTGCTTTTAGCTGGAAATAAAACTTTAAAGATTCCATAGCACTAGCGTTAGTTGCTAGTCACTTCCTGGTTAGCAGCAAACGCTAGCACTATGGATTCTTTAGCGTTTTCATGAATGTGCAAAACTCTAGTTCTTTTTCTAACTTCGCTTTGTATTTCCCTATGAGAATCGCTACAGGTGTGACCAAATACGGAAGCTCCAATGACACCACGTTTGTCTTGACAGACAGGTCGACCTGAGATCAGGCTCCGCCACACCTTTACTACTCAGGTCAACAATTTACAATATCATTAGCGCTCCAGCATAACACTGAGCCCTGGGATGAACTGGAACACTACTCAGGTGGACCCCTTACATTATCATTCGTGCTTTCTTTCCGTGAGGGACTACATCATGCTCTCTCAGCACATCCAGTTTTGTGCTGGGTTTTGTTAAACTGTTCATCGGGCGGGCCATCATTGGATTCTACCACCGAACGGCAGACCAGTCATACAGGATCGTGCTGAGCGGCATTGTGAAACCCGATATAGTGTCCGCGTCAAGGCCCGCTATTGCTTTTTCAAACAATCGGGTATTAAAAAACACGGTAGGGAATTAGTGGCATCAAGCTAACTGAAGGCTTAACGCGCCAAGGCGAAGCCTTTGAAGGGCGAACTAAATTGGATATGGAGGACAAGGATGAGGACGACAGTGGTTCCTTCCCGGCCCAGCAGTGCACTCTTCACAAGGCGTGCCCGTGTGATGGGCTTAGCTGTGTCAGGTGAGAGAGCGTTATGGTTGAACCTGTCAGGCTTGAGTGACACACAAAAAGCGGAGGTGATAGACGCTGCATTTGACCCCGCTAAAGGTCTGTTTGGTCCAGCTTTCGAGAAAATGAGAGAAACCAGCACTCTAAGGAAACAAGAGGATGAAGCATTCAACCTCTGTTCACCTCGCAAGCTGACACCGAAACCACTCCTTTCAGCCAGCACGACAGGGCTTTGCTGCAGCCACAGCTGTGAGAGGGAGACCGGTGGGTGCGAGGAGTGTGAGACCGACTCTCAGCAGGCATCATCCTGGCCAGTGTCTGGGATCGGACGGCTCGGGACAATGGGGAAAGCATTAGTTTGTGGCTATGGTGGCTAGAAACCATCTGCCCCACCCTGAGTATCGAAAGAAGAATGTTCCCCTATCATCCTCTCTCCACCTGCAAAGAGCAGGAGGAGGGAACACAGCCCGGTTCTGAGTTTCATAAGGGCTTTCTTCTTCAGTTCTCCTCGAGTTTGATAGAGGAGGAAAACAAAAGTATACAGGGGTCGTTTTTTTTGCGCACCTTCTTAACTGGCGCGTATGCGCTGCCCAACCGTGGGTGTTAGGCACAATTTCACGGGGGTACAGGTTTCAACTCACCATGAAACCACCCAGGTGTGGCAGGTTTACCATAATCAGTTATATACACTATTTAGAGTGCCAGAGCCTCATCTACTTGCACACTTTATAACAATAAATGGCTAGTCTTTAAAGAGTGGTGTGGCCATAGAGACAATGTGACTATGGATACACCACTCTTCAAAGACTCGCCATTTATTGTTCTATACTTCTTTCAAAGTAGAGAAAGTTTTTCCTTTGTCCAGCAAATGGTATACCTAGCAGCTATTTCTGCATGTCATGTTGGGTTTGGCAACAAACCTGCAGGTCGGCACCCTTTAATAAGTTGTTTTATGAAAGGAGCACGCCATAAGAGGCCTATGTCCAGGCAAATGGTTCCACTGTGGGATCTGTCTATGGTCTTGGAGGACCTTTCTCAACACCCTTTCGAGCCATTTAATAGCATAGGGTTGAAATTTCTCTCTCTAAAGATTGCGCTGCTTGTGGCACTAGTGACAGCTAAGTGCATGAGCAAGCTGCAAGCTTTGTCTGTCAGTCCATTCTGTTTACAGTTTGCCCCAGGGCTTTTGAAAGTTTCCTAACCTGGCGTTTGTACCTAAAGTAATAGATTCTTCTTATAGATGTCCCATTGCAGAGCTATTAGCTTTAGACCCTCCTCCATTCTCTTCTAGGGAGGAGGAGAGGTTGAATTCTTGTGTCCGGTGCGGGCTATCCATACATATCTCAAGGGAACAGCATGCTTCAGAGAGAATGACCAGTTGTTTATGTCCTCACAAGGGAAAGCCGTTGTCAAGACAGTGGCTGTCCCACTGGATTGTTGAGTCTATATCTCTAGCATATGAATTCTGAGGTCCTCATGTGCCTGAGGGTCTAAGGCCCCACTCTACTATGGGGATGGCAACATCATGGGCCCTACTTAGGGTAGTGTCTGTTTAGGAAATTTGTGCGGCAGCTGGTTGGGCTACGCCACACACCTTTGTGCGATTTTATAGACTGAATGTGCCTAAGTCGTCCATAGCACACGCAGTGCTTGGAGCCAGAACGTCAGGGCCCATGTAATTTGGTATAGCGGGATCACATGCAATCCAGTAGTGGTCTTTATCTCCTATAGTGAAACACCGAGCGAAGTTAGAAAAAGAATGATGGGTTACTTAATGTAATCCCTGGTTCTGTGATAACAGAGTAAGGTGTTTCACCAGCACTTCCCTACTTGCACAGGAACTGGAAGAAATCTCGCTACAATGACATTGTAAGACTATTTTATGACACCACGTATGTCTTGACAGACAGCTCGACCTGAGCAGTAAAGGTAGGGCGGAGCCTGATCTCAGGTCGACCTGTCTGTCAAGACATAAGTGGTGTCAAAAAATAGTCTTACAATATCATTGTAGTGAGACTTCTTCCTGTTCCTGTGCAAGTAGGGAAGTGCTGGTGAAACACCTTACTCTGTTATCACAGAACCAGGGATTACATTAAGTAACCCATCATTCTTTTTCTAACTTCGCTCGGTGTTTCACTATAGGAGATAAAGACCACTACTGGATTGCATGTGATCCCGCTATACCAAATTACATGGGCCCTGACGTTCTGGCTCCAAGCACTGCGTGTGCTATGGACGACTTAGGCACATTCAGTCTATAAAATCGCACAAAGGTGTGTGGCGTAGCCCAACCAGCTGCCGCACAAATTTCCTAAACAGACACTACCCTAAGTAGGGCCCATGATGTTGCCATCCCCATAGTAGAGTGGGGCCTTAGACCCTCAGGCACATGAGGACCTCAGAATTCATATGCTAGAGATATAGACTCAACAATCCAGTGGGACAGCCACTGTCTTGACAACGGCTTTCCCTTGTGAGGACATAAACAACTGGTCATTCTCTCTGAAGCATGCTGTTCCCTTGAGATATGTATGGATAGCCCGCACCGGACACAAGAATTCAACCTCTCCTCCTCCCTAGAAGAGAATGGAGGAGGGTCTAAAGCTAATAGCTCTGCAATGGGACATCTATAAGAAGAATCTATTACTTTAGGTACAAACGCCAGGTTAGGAAACTTTCAAAAGCCCTGGGGCAAACTGTAAACAGAATGGACTGACAGACAAAGCTTGCAGCTTGCTCATGCACTTAGCTGTCACTAGTGCCACAAGCAGCGCAATCTTTAGAGAGAGAAATTTCAACCCTATGCTATTAAATGGCTCGAAAGGGTGTTGAGAAAGGTCCTCCAAGACCATAGACAGATCCCACAGTGGGAAAATACACGGTTAAGCAGCCGCACTTTGTTTAGTGTTGCGCGTCTAATCGTGCACTTACGGTATGGGTGGTGGGCGCGGTCAAAATACATGTGAAGACGCTTCAGAAAGGCGTTTCCATTATAAAAAAAGACTCAGTGCATTTTTATCATGTTTCATATTCAAACACTCATAAAACATAATTCTTTAGAGCCTTGCTCAATCTTTCAAATTATTCTTATTTAGACACGTCCTGTCTATTATTCTATTAAATTTCAACTCATTTTACTGTGAAGTTTTAGAGAAAAGTAAAGGCAAAATATTACCTACCTTCTACACTTTTGTCGAATCACAGAAGAATCTGAAACGAGTAGAGTGCTGCTTGTATTTATATAGCTTTCCCTGTGGGCATCACGTGATTTAAAGGAAATCAGGAAGTTTCCTGTCTTTTAAACAGGGACCATGATGTTGCTTTTTCTCAGATTTTCTGAATAGCTGAACAGCAAAATCTGAAAAGCAAAATTCTGAATGTAATATGGATAAAAGTCTGTTAAAGGAATTTCTTCTTCTTCTTCTTTTTTATACCAAGAATAATAAATAAATAAATAAATTACAATTGTAAAAATTTGTCTTGTAATAAACAACTAATATTAATTTATCACAAGCCATCAAACTCCTTAACAAAAGAATAAACTGATTCACACATTTACTCTCTCTCTTACACACACACACACACACACACACACACACACACACACACACCTCTGCTCAACCAGATTTATTGTAAATGTCACACACCAATATGATAATGACAGAAATTGACTCTTACAGTACTAAGACTACAGGCCAGTTATTTTCAACAGTCTCACACACACAAACTCTCACAAACTTGCAGTTAGTTTCGGTTTGGGCAGATTTGCTTTCGCAGCCATCATTGTTTCTTTTACATCTATGCCATGGGTTCTGTCTTTTAATGGCACAATATCAAGGAGTTCTTTGATCACACAATCGTTTGACACAGGCCGTACAAATATTGCCACATGAGGCTTGTCTTGTATGATACAACTCTCATCCAATGCGACACTAAAATACTCACATGTTTGAAAGTCAGAGTGCAACTGTGATTTAATAAAACTATCTTTAGGCTTCTCCCATTAGGGGTCGCCACAGCGGATCATCCGTATTCGTTATCCGCATATTTGATTTGGCACGTTTTTTCTCTGGATGCCCTTCCTAACGCAACCCTTCCCATTTATCCGGGCTTGGGACCGGCACTAAGAGTGCACTGGCTTGTGCCTCCGTAATGGCCGCAACTGTAATTCAATATCCGTGTTAATGTCCGATATTCTGTGTTCAACAGTGTAGCGGGACAGTTGGACGTCTAATACCATGCATTTTAGTTTGTCGTTTTCAGGAGACAAGATTTTAACGTCAATAAGACATTTTTGAACCAATGAAACTTTTTATATTAAATCAGATGCGCTCCCACTGAATCGGGCCGCACCACATCATAAATATGGATGAGGTTCCTCTGACGTTTGACCTGCCGCTCACTCAGACTGTCAACAGGAAATTCGAAACATTTGTCATGCTGAAAACAACCGGGCATGAAAAAACACTTCACCTGTGGTCTGAGCTGCACAGCATCGGGAGAAAAGATTCACCGATGGTGATTTTTAAACGCACGACAATGCCAAAAGAAAAACTCCAAAAGAAATTATTGTAAAAGGAAGGAGAAAGACAGTGACCAATTACTTTCTTGGTAGGCTACTGTTTAGATACAAGCGGTGTAACAGACACTGTCTTTCATTAAAGCCTGTGTAAAGTTCATTAGTTTCAGTGTAGACAGCGGCTTATAGACAGGTGTGGCGAATTTATGTTCAAAATAAAAATCTTTGTAAAATTTAGTGGTTGCGGCTTATATTTGGGTGCGCTTAACAGAGGTGGGAGACTCGAGTCATACGACGAG
This sequence comes from Silurus asotus, assembly GCA_024362625.1. NCBI lineage: Eukaryota > Metazoa > Chordata > Actinopteri > Siluriformes > Siluridae > Silurus > Silurus asotus. Next base: position 253,992 of record MU551646.1, read on the forward strand.
TCAGAACTCGAGTCACAATTTTCTGGACTTGAGACTTACTTGACTAGATCTCTGAAAAGACTCGACTTGACTTTAGACTTGCTCCTTGTGACTTTAGACTTGACTCGGACTTGTGCCTATTTACTTGAAATAACTTGGGGAAATTTTTTTTTTTTTTTATTGTGATTTTTTTTATATAATTAAGAATGGACTATATATTTTCCAATAAGTCGGCGAACCCAATCCACTCTTCCGCATGCGTAAACCGCTAGACGCTATCCGGAAGCCGCTTGCCGCCTGCCAAAACAGCAGATCCCTCCGCAGACAAGACAACATGTACACCGCAGCAACACCAGCCCCACCCCCGAGGATAATAAAGTTCGGGTTTAGAGATTACGCGTACATGGCCAGTTAGATTTTTTCAAATGCAATTCACTGTAATTTGCCTTCACATTGGCATCATTTTAAACTGTCCAAACATCACAGTTTAACATTGAAGTGGTCAAGGGTTAAAGTTGTTATGGCCAAATACATAAATCTGGTTTGATGTACGGTAAATATCTCCATAAATACTGAGGTATGACCTGATAGTTTTATTTTTTTTACATTATTAAAGATATTAGAAAAATAAATGAAAAGCGCTAGAGTAACATGATCATAATAGTTTGTGGATAACTCCTAACAGAGCAACAAGGTTGGGTTCATCAC
>MU551646.1:254891-325170 GCA_024362625.1 Silurus asotus
TGTGTGCGACTTGGTATGACTTGATGACTAAGTTGGGACTTGACTTGACTTGACTTGACAAAGAGTATGACTTGACTTGACTTAAGCCTTACAACAGAATGACTTGACTTGACTTTGACTTGCAATGTTAAGACTTGGACTTGACGTGAGACTTTCATTTGGTGACTTACTCCCACCTCTGGCGCTTAATAGTCTGAAAATTACGGTAGACTTTCCCACTCTGTTGAAAACGTCCTGTGTTCATCTTTATATTTTAGTTTTGCTGTGCATTTTTTCCCTGCAATTTTGAGAGCGAACGTGACACAAATTGTTAACTTAAATGATCTTGCCCCTACTGGGAAACCTTGCAGTATTTTTATCTCACGCACATGCGCATTTGACGTAAACACCGTAATAAACTCAAGCAAAGCGAACACGCACATTAAAAAAAAACACAAACACAAACTTCAATATGAACGTAAGAGCCGCATGAAACCAGGCAAACAGGCGCATGTGGCTCGAGAGCCGAGGGGTTGGCCACCCCTGATTTACACCATCATGGTCTAAAATAAATAATAATCTGTGCATACTGGAATATATTTAAATTAAAACAGGAAATGCATGTGATTAACCGTGTTTAGTGCGACATTCAGTGAAATGCTTTTTACGATGGTCCGGCATGAGGGAATAGGATGAAAAGAAAAAAAAAAGAAAGCAGATAAATAAAGTATAAAACTATATTAAATATAAGAATATATAAAGATATATATAAGAGAAAAAAGTGTATATACAAAATATGCTTATGGCAGTAAACAGTAAATCATTAAACAATTTAAGGTGGTTAATGTGGTTGTCCTTAAAGTGTCTGTGTGCGGTATGGTGTGGTATGAAATATAAAGTGCACGGTGCTGTGCGAGTCCAGAGTTTAAAGTGTCCTGGGTGTTTCCTGGTTTAAACTCCGAATGGCCTGCGGGAAAAAAGCTCCTCCTCATTCTCTCTGTGTTCGCTTTCAGGGAGCAGAAGCGTTTGCCTGAACGCAACAGAGAAAAGAGTCCATTGTTGGGATGGCTGAGGTCCTTCACAATTTTTCTGGCTCTGGTCCTGCACCGTGAGCTGTAGATGTCCTGCAGGTTAGGTAGCTCGGTGTGGATGGTACGTTCAGCTGAACGCACCACCCTCTGGCAGGCTCACCTGTCCTGCATAGTGCTGTTCCCGAACCAGGAAGTGATGCTATCCGTCAAAACGCTCTCAATGGTGCAGGTGTAAAAAGTCTTTAGCACCTGAGAGGGAAGTTTAAAGTCCCTAAGCGTCTCAGATGGTACAGACATTGCCGTTTCTTCTTCACCAGGGTTATGTGAACACCTAGGTCCAGAAAACTGTCCACTCTCTCCACTGGGTTCCCGTTGATGTTTAGCGGTTGGTATGACCGCTCCTGCTTCGTGCTGAAGTCTACGATCAACTTCTTAGTCTTGCTGATGTTCAGGAGAAGGTTGTTCTCCTGGTGCCATATCTCCAGGTTTTTAACTTTATGTAGGTAGGCTGTCTCGTCGTTGTTGGAGATCAGGCCCACCACAACGGTGTCGTCAGCAAACTTGATGGTTGAGAAGTTGGAAGTCGCCACACAGTCATATGTGTACAGTGAGTACAGCAGGGGCTCAGAACACAACCCTGGGGAGCTCCAGTGCTGAGGGTGAGGGTGGATGAGGTGTGTTTTTCCACCTGTACGGCTTGTGGTTTGTCTGTCAGGAAGTTAGAGATCCAATGACACAGCGGCAGGGGTGAGTGTTGAGGGAATTATGGTGTTAAATGCTGAACTGTAGTCCACAAACAGCATCTTTGTATAATTCCCATTTCTGTGGTCCAGGGGGTTTACCTGGAGGTAGAAGTAGAAGATATTTGATGAACAACCATGATTACCAACCACCTGAAAAGTTTGGACATTTGGGCAATTCCACAAAAATAAGAATCTATGACATCTTAATTGACTTTAACATTTATTTGTCAGCAACTTGAACTAAAATGTTTCTGAACATGTTGCCTTTACCAAACATATGAAAAAAAAAATCCATTAAAGGCTTTTTACCTTTACATTTTTAACTTCATGGAATCGATGCGATTTTTACATAACAAAGTTTTACTGCCTCCCAGCCTCTCCCTTGAAGTGCTGCTGGGGATTTTCAAATGCACTTCATGCACTGGCCTTTACCAGGAACTTTGCCAGAACTGATGTAGTCCATTAGAGTCTTTTCCACAGCCTGGATCTCCTCTCTAACCACTTTCTCTCCGTGAGTTTTGTGAAGATGCTGAATAAAATAAAAGTAATTAGTAATTGTGATAATAAGTGACTCATATCATATCATTTCACCTCTAGCTTTCACATAATTCCATACATTAGCTGACTACATACCTGCAGAATGTGTGGGTGGAGGTGAAGCATTTTTTCTTTCTTGTTTTCAGAGTCTGATCCTTCACTGTCCATCAGTACTTTCTCTAGTAAACACAGCAACCACAGAGAAAATGATTATAGCTAAATAAGTGAAAAAATATTTTTTAAACTGCTACATCCATCAAATAATCTATAACCAACATGGTGTTCCACCATAACATGGAATTTTAGATTTTTAAATCATCTTTATTTACTCAGGCCTGTTTTACCTTGTGGATCAATCTGAATCTCATCTAGATTCCTTACTTTAAATTGAGATAGTTGTCCTCTCTCCATAGCAAGAAGAACTTTAATTATGTTCGCCAGGTGTAATGTAACTTCAGTTAGTTTGTAGTACTGCCGATGCACCCTGATGTTGTGTCCTAAAAAGTCAGCAAGTTCATCTATTTCATTGTCTTTCAAATTAAGGACCTTGGACATAGTGGCCATGTGCTTTCTCAGTCCAGTGGAGGATAACGCTTCAGGGTGTTCTGCTCCACAGCTTCAAGCAATCTGACGAATAATAAGGGAAGAAGTTACAAAGAGTTCCACTTTGCCTTGCTCAAATTTCGGAGGGCCTGGGATGAGACACACTCACTCCATTTAGTTTTGGAGATTTGTTTAAAAGCTTGCACATTGCTATGGGTGTTCTTATCAGCGGACATCATCGCCTTACATTCAATAATTTTTGCCATCTTCCTGAGGTTGTGCCCAAGCTTCAGTGCTAAAGATGGTGTATTGTAAGTGCTTCTTTCTTCATTCAAACCAGCCACACTGTAAACTGCTTCCACCATCCGTTTTCTTCTTTAGCATCATGACCTTCATATTTGAATTAACAGGGGAAGATGATTCTTTCTCTTTGTCATGTTTGTCAGATGTAGAAGACTGTCAGGTGTCTGGGTTCAATGAACAGGATTCTTTGGTTCCACTGCTCACCAATGAACTAGAACCTTGAACAGCAAACCTTGTGGGGACCTCTCGATTGGTAAACCAACACCTTAACCACTGAGCTATCACTTCCCACTTGTGCAAGCAGTCAATAGACCTAATGAACCAACATGGCTTCTATTCCATACTTTAACACCATGTACCTCATATAAAAATTTGGCCAAACAAGTCTTTTAAAAAAGACAAACAAAAAAAGGCAATCTTTTGAAAAGGTGTAATTAACATATAGTTTTACCGTTGAATGTCACAAAGTAGACAAACTAATAGAGTTCAAAAGAGAAATAAAAAATTTTAATTGGCAATGCAGGGGCATGACCCCACAACCTTGTGGGAACCTGCTGATTTATAAACCAACATATTACCCACTGAGCTACCACTTCTGACTTGTACAGGCAGTCAATAAGACTAATAAAACAACATGGCTTCTTTGCCATTCTTCCAAACCATGTAACTCATACTGAAAGAAGGCCAAACAAGTCTATTAAAAAAGACAAAGAAATAAAGCAATATTTTGAACAGGTCTCTTTAATTAACAAACAGATTTACAGTCTAATTAAAAAAAAAAATAATAACTCCTACTGACTTTCATTTCCCTTCTCTCCAGCGCATACCTGCACCTCTACAGCCTCTTCTCAACCTGTTCCTTACTCTCACCACAAATCACAATATTATTCACAAATATCATAGTCCATGGAGTGTCCTGTCTGACCTCATCCTTCAACCTGTCTATCACTACTGCATACAGGAAAGGGTTTAGAGCCGATCCTTGATGCAGTCCAACCTCCACCTTCGACCCGTCTGTCGTTCCTACTGCACACTTCACTGCTGTCACACTGTCCTCATACATGTCCTGCACCACCCTCACATAATTCTCTGACACACCAGACTTCCTAATACAATACCACAACTCCTCTCTCAGCACTCTGTCGTACGCTTTCTCTAAATCCACAAACACACATTGCAACTCATTCTAACCTTCTCTATACTTCTCCATCAACATTCTTACAGCAAATAATGCGTCTGTGGTGCGCTTCCTCAGCATAAAACCATACTGTTGCTTACAGATGGTCACCTCTTCTCTCAGCCTGGCTTCCACTACTCTTTCCCATAACTTCATTTTGTGACTGATCAACTTAATTCCCCTGTAGTTACTGCACATCTCCCTTATTCTTAAAGATGGTAGCAGCACACTCCTTCTCCATTCCTCAGACAACCTCTCACCTTCCAAATCCGTTTAAATGATCTTGTTAAAACTCCTCTGCCATCTCTCCTAAACATCTCCACGCTTCTACCAGTATGTCATCTGGTCCAACAGACTTTTCATTCTTCATCCTCTTTATCGCTGCTCTCACTTCCTCCTTACTAATCCTATCCACTTCCTGCTTCACCAACTCCACACCATCCAACCTTCTCTCTCTCTCATTTTCCTCATTCATCAGCTACTCGAAATATTAACTCCATCTTCTCAACACACTCTCCTCACTAGTCAACACATTTCCATCTCCATCCTTTATTGCAGCACATCCTTCCCAGCTCGGTTCCTCTGCCTGGCCAATCGGTACAAATCCTTTTCTCCTTCCTTAGTGTCCAACTTCTCATACAGCTCTTCATATCCATTTTCTTTGGCTTTTGCCACATCCCTCTTTCCTTTCCCTGCTGTCTCTGTAGTCGTCTTCCTCCTCTCCTTCTCCTCTTTCGGCCAACAGTAGCCCAATTTCCACCGGTACCTTGTTGGCTAAAGATACTTGTGGCGGTCGTTGGTAACCCGGGCCTTGACCGATCCGGTATGAAATTTTCTTTCGTGATCCGCATATTTGATTTGCCACATGTTTTACGATGGATGCCCTTCCTAACGCAACCCTCCCCATATATACTAGCTCGTGCAACCCTAACGATAGGGGTTATACAAACGTGGACAAAATTGTTGGTACCCTTCGGTCAATGAAAGAAAAACTCACAAAGGTCACAGAAAAAACTTTAATCTGACAGATGTAATAATAAATAAAAATTCTATGAATGTTAACAAATGAAAGTCAGACATTGCTTTTCAATCGTGCTTAAAAAAATAAACTCATGGAACAGGCCTAGACAAAATTTATGGTACCCCTAACTTAATATTTTGTTGCACATCGTTTGAGACAATCACTGCAATCAGACGATTCCTGTAACTGTCAATGAGACTTCTGCACCTCTCAGCAGGTATTTTGGCTCACTCCTCATGAGCAAACTGCTCCAGTTGTTTCTGGTTTGAAGGGTGTCTTTTCCAGACGGCATGTTTCAGCTCCTTCCAAAGATGCTCAATAGGATTGAGGTCAGGGCTCATAGAAGGCCACTTTAGAATAGTCCAATGTTTTCCTCTTAGCCATTCTTGGGTGTTTTTAGCTGTGTGTTTTGGGTCATTGTCCTGTTGCAAGACCCATGACCTGCGACTGAAAGCAAGCTTTCTGACACTGGCCAGCACTTTTCTCTCTAGAATCCTTTGATAGTCTTTAGATTTCATTGTACCCTGCACATTGTTAAGACACCCTGTGCCAGATGCAGCTAAGCAGCCCCATAACATAAAAGAGCCTCCTCTATGTTTCACAGTAGTTCTTTTCTTAATATTCTCGCAAAAGTGGCAGAAAAATCAGGGCTTACAGCTGCTACAGGTGTTTGTATTGTATACTGGTGAATCTCTGCTGTTAGTTAGTGCACATATGCTTTTTGTTGTTAAATGTTATGCGATGAACAGGAGGCGAAAGTAGAAGCGAGGCACTTGAGAGAGTGCCGGTGGGAAGGCACGTATCGGGATACGCATGCGCGATAACAACGACCGCCGTGAACCAACATATACCAACAATAACGGACAAGTATAAGGAAATAAAAGTGGCACCTGGCAAAAGCTTGTTCTAATCATTGCTATTGGTGCAACTCAAACAGTATAATCAAATTAATCTCTAATATTATTGCAAAAATGAAATCAGAAGGAAGAGCAACCTGCACTCTACTCTCACCACATATCACAATATCATCCGCAAACATCATAATCCACAGAGACTCCTGTCTGACCTATTAAGTCAACTTGTAAGTCACTACTGCAAACAGGAAAGGGCTCAGAGCCGATCTTTAATCCAGTCCAACCTCCACCTTGAACCAGTCTGTCATTCCCACTGCACACTTCACTGCTGTCACACTGTTCTTATACATGTCCTGCACCACCCTCACATAATTCTCTGACACACCTGACTTTCTCCTACAATACCACAGTTCCTCTCTTGGCACCCTGTTGTACGCTTTCTCTAAATCCACAAACACACAATGCAATGTCCTTCTCTATACTTCTCCATCAACATTCTCAAAGCAAATAAGGCATCTGTGGTGCTCTTCCTTGCCATAAAACCATACTGTTGTTCACAGATGGTCACCTCTTCACTCAGCCTGGCTTCCACTACTCTTTTTCATATCTTCATGGTGTGACTGATCAACTTAATTTCCCTGTAGTTACTGCAGGTCCGCACATCTCCCTTATTCTTAAAGATCGGTACCAGCACACTTCTTCTACATTCCCCAGGCATCCTCTGTTAATCCTGTATGTCATCTGGTTCAACCGACTCTTCACTCTTTATCCTCTTAATTGCTGCTCTCACTTCCTCCTCACTATCTCACCGGTACCCTGTTGGCTAACGATAATTGTGGCGGTCGTTGGTAAACCAGGCCTTGACCGATCCGGTATGAAATTCTCTTTTGTGATCCCCATATTTAATTTGACGCATGTTTTACGCTGAATGCCCTTCCTAACGCAACCCTCCCCATATATCCGGGCTTTGGACAGGCACTAAGATTGCACTAATGATAGGGGTTATACAAACAAAAATTGTTGGTACACTTCAGTCGGTGAAAGAAAAACTTACAATGGTCACAGAAAAACTTTAATCTGACAAAAGTAATGATAAATAAAATTTCTATGAATTTTAACCAATGAAAGTCACACATTGCTTTTTAACCATGCTTCAACGTAATTATTTGAAAAAATAATCTCGCTCTCACACACACGCGCGCGCACGCACTGTGTGGTGCCTGAAAATGTGTTAACTTTGTCCCAACGCAAATGCCGTACTTATATTATTTAGCGTCATATAGCGGCTCGATTACACAATAGTGTCGTTGTTGCTCTGTAGTGCACTACACTACAGGCAAGAGCTCACTACTTTCTCCCCTATGTAGTGTACATATTCAGTGCCCTAGCTCACTGATCAGGATCTAGCTCCAGTGTTTATCCAGCATGGAGTCTTTAAGAGAGGCAAACTAAACTCGGCTAAACGGTTATAAACTTGTATCTCTAAAACGCTTTTTGGTGAATTTTATAGCGGGATTTTATTTTAGTTAAAACGACGCGGGCTCAGACTTTTAAAGTAAGTGTTTATGTTTGGCCAGTTTATTTTAAGCACACATGTGGCTCCAGCTAGGCTAGCTAGATTAGCCTGTTAGCTAAGAAGAATTTAGCACTAGAGTACTTTTTAAACGCTTTGTTTTAACTTGAGGCTCAATCAGCTTTTAAACAGTGTGTTAATGTGATGTGCAAATCTTAGAGAAAAAATATTATCACAAGAATATTTCAAATCCAAACCCTTTCAGTTTAGATTAAGAGATGTGATGCTGAATATTAGAGCAAACTGCATTAAAATATTATTAAATACAAAACTCTTTTTATTCTATACATTTCTAAAATGTACACCTGCACTAATAATTATTTATGAATTAGTTTTTTTAAGGTATTTTAGTTATTTAAATAATGTACAATATGTTAATTATTTTACTATTTTGCAAATTATTTTGCACATTTTTTTGCACTCTGACACTTCAACTCTGAACTTGCACAGCACAGTGTCACTTTTTATACCACACCATCCTGCACATGGGCACTTTAAGGGAAATCACACTAAAACACTTTAATTTGTACTGTCAGTAGCTGCCATATGCACCTACCCCCTTCTCGAGATCATGTATATACATATGTATACATATATATATATATATATATATATATATATGTGTGTGTGTGATGATTAATATACAATATTTTCATGCTGATATCTATTTCTATGTTTGTGTGTATTTTGCAGATCATGTCCTCTGCCTGTGCCTCTGTAATTGATGATATTGAGGACATGGTGTCCTCCAGCGATTCGGCTCCTTTACAGCTCCAGCGCTCCAGCGGCAGACAGTCCGTCATTCCCCGAGTGAGAAAACGCAAAGACGTCACAGCCAACGAGGAGCTGCAGGTGGACAGGTGAGGAGAGACACACAAAACACAATTCACAATTCACTTAAGTCTTTCTTAAATGTTTATATTCTGTTTATGTAGAAATAATTGGTGTTCTTGTGATTCACAGTAATAAACACACTGCTTCAGCACAATGCAGTAAACACAGTGTTTAAACACTATAACACTATATACATAAGCAACACAAGGAAATAAACACACAACAAACAGAAGTACAAAAGTTTACCTTTCAATGAATGTTTTGCATTTCTAAAAGTAAATTTCTACAATTGATTAGCAATTAATAAAAATATCGATGTTATGATTAATTATATTAGCCTTTTAAAACCTTATATAATCAGATTAAGATGCATTAAAGCAACAGATTTTATATAGTTACATTTTTTTTAAAATTGGTAAAACAAAGACAGTAAATCTGTTTTTCTGGCTTACATTTTTTAGATCTTGTATCATTTTACATATATGATAATTATATATACTTATATAATTAAACATTATAATAATCGTTCCGTAAATGTTATAAAAAAAACGAATTTTAATTAGTAAGTGATTTAAAAATATTTAGGATCAACACGAACGTTATATTGTAGGTAATAATAAAGTAGTTTAAATTAAATTAATTATAATTTTTAATACGTATTTAAAGTAAATTTAGTATTTGTAAATGTTAAGGGTAGAAGCTCTTTGTCTCCATCTAGTGGCTATAACGCTACACATCATCTTTCCCCTCCTTTACTAAAATAAAAATCAGATTAAAAGAATATACACTGCATATGTGTAAAATTGTCAGTGTCAGTTATTATTAACCCACTTAAAGTGTTTGGTGGAAAATATTTTTTTATTCTTTATTATTTTATAGGGCTGCAAATAACGATTATTTTATTAATTAAATAATCAAACAATTATATTTTCTCGATTAATTGAGAAAAAAAATACTTCATTTAATTTGATGTCTTGCTTATTTTAAATAAATAAAACTATATTGATGTATACAAGTGTACTTAAAAATGCAAAAGCCACATAGATATGATCCTTAATTAAGACATTTTAAAGCTTATAGTGCTGCTTGTTGAGAAGTGCATGGGGAATTTCTCCTTTAAACAACCTCACTCATGCTGGGTTTTTTCTATCTGTAAAAAACAAAACAAAGAGCATTTGAGTACGAAAGGTGAAGCAATTTGTGTAAATCATTTGTATTCTATTTTGCAGATGGCAAGTTGACAACCACGCTTAAAAAATCTTTATAAAATATACTACAACACTTTTAACAAAAATTGTTAATACAAAGTATATTTAGTTAATTTGTGAAGCTATAAGCATCTAGAATATATAATTATCATTTTATATAATAATTACATTATATGTGCATTAATTAAATATACAAACATTAAAAACAAGCATTTGAATGCAGTAAAGCCGCAATAAATCACATTTGAAAAGTTTACTGTTGTAGTAGACAAATGCTATAAAGAATGGAACAGAAAAATGCAGCATTTACCTCAGTTTCTTTTCTTTTTTTCTTTTTTTATGTTGAGACATCAAATGTGAGTTTTGGGAGCATCAGGTTTGAAAATAACAGGTGTTTCTTATCATGTGTGATGTTTGTGTGTTTTTTTTCTCTGGGTAGTGTGATTCCTGGCACACAGAAAGTGTGGTTAAGGACGTGGGGCTGCTCACACAACAGCTCAGACGGAGAATACATGGCCGGACAATTGGCTGCAAGCGGCTATAAGATGACAGGTATCTTTCACACACATGCGTGCACATGCACACCGAATCAGTGAAGAAACAAATGATCCACCAGCTTAAAGACAATCAAAATTCGTAGTGGAAATAAATTAAATAATTTTTTTTTTTATTTTTTATAATCGGTAGATTTATAAAGTAGACACTAGATGGCAGTGAAGTCCCTTTTTTTTGTGGGTGGGTTTTTTTAAATTTTCTTTTTTTTTATTTTTTTTTTTTATAGTGGAACAAACATTTTTCTATGAAGGGCCAAAAATCTAATTCGACTGAGGGATGTTGGTTTTATGTTCCATTGTGCCAGATTGTAAATAAATATAAAATATTACTCTTTAGTCTGCTTACCTCTAGCTGTTTTATTTTCAGAGTTTTACAAGTTCAATGTACCGTATAGTACAAATAAAATCATAGAAACAATCTCATTTATAGTATATTAGAGTTCAATGTTTAATACGGTTATTCGGTCTATAAGCCGTACAGCCATATACTTTATTTTTACTGACTTTTAATGAGACTCATGAAGCAGGTGGCTTACTGACAAAGTATTATGTAGGCAAGAATCCGTTTGTCTGCTTCTCAGTTCACGCACAGAGGGAGATACTGCTAAAGATTTAGCAGCTTTAAACTATTAACAATTTGTTAAATTAGAAATTAAGATTTTTATGAACGATACCCCCCTCTTTTCCTCCTCTTCTCGTGTGCTGCATGCTCGGTCAAATCAAGAGTTTGCGCATCTCTACTCTCCTCTTTTCATTTCTATTTTCATGAGGCATATTGCATAATTCTCTAATTAGCTGCAGATCTATGCAGAAGGCTGGAATGTATTTTTCTGGATCTGGTTGTATGTTTTGGACTAGTTTAGAAATTGAAACCTGTTCCGCATGAAACCTTTTGTGATTTTTAGGAACTCTTGTGTAGCACTTCCTCATTAGGACAAACGAAATCTTTTAATCGTTTTCATTCATGCTACAGACAATTTATTTCAAATGAACCACATCGCCGAAGTGGAATCGGGACTAATTGGCTACTCGTTTCAGGAATCTGATAACATTCTTGTAAGAGGTGAATGAGGATAACGCAGTGTACAGCAGAACCTTGCTGGATCTGGATCTTTTTTTTTTTTTTTAACCATATGCACAAGTTTCTAAGCCTGTTTTAGAAGAGAGCGCTTTGAGGTCTTTAGGCTGCTGTGTGTTGGGGGTTTGGTGTTAATTTCTGGCTGTGAGTCAGGTTTGATTGGGAGACACTCTGGATTGGTTTAGATGAGATTTGAGTTGTCGAGCTCGTTGTTATTGGGTCCAGGTTATTTGCTCATGGGTTGTTGGTTCCAGGTAATTCAGCTGGTTGAATCTAACAGCAGGTGGAATTTGCTAGAAGATTTAATAGGTCTGACTGGCAGAAGATCTGGATGTATACACTTTATTGCCCAAAGTGTTGGTTCACCTGGTCATAAGTGTGCTGTGATTTAGTGATTTACATATTATTCCCTTCACTCTTCTGTTAAGATGTTCAAGTCAAGAAGCTTTTATTGTCATTTTAACCATATATAGCTGATGCAGTACACAGTGAAATGAGACAACGTTCCTCCTTAACACAGGTGCTACATAAAACATCATTAAACAACATAAAACAACAGTCACAGAACAGAAGAACACAGGGCCAAGAACTAAGATGCTCGCCACATAAAGTGCATGTGTGCAACTGGTGCAAACAGCAATAGCTCCGCCAGGAAAACCTGTCGTGACAGAATAAGGTGCACCGTAGCAGAAAAATGTAATGTTCCACTAGATTGTAGTGTGTGCTTGTGGACATTTCTGCTCTTCAGCCATAAGGGTGTCAGTAAAGGAAGGTAGTGATGTAGGTGAAGTGAGGAGATCTAGGGTGCAGTCAGTTTTCACGTTCGTCCCACAGGTGTTCAGTAGGGATGAGATCAGAGCTCTACAGCAGCCCACTCAAGATCTTCCTCTCCAAAGCATGTAAAGCAGATCTTCATGGAGCTCACTTTATGCACTGGGGCATTGCCATGCTGGACCAAGTTTGGGTTTCCAAGTTCAAGTAAATGCAAAATTGTATTATATCGCATCCTGTACAATTGTGTGCCTCCAGATTTGTGGTAACAGAATGGAAAAGAACCACATATGGCAGGAAAGGTCAGGTGTCCCAATACTTTTGTCCATGTAGTGTATGATGGGTCACAAGGTCCATGTCATAAGATAAGTGATAAGATTTACCTTTATTCGTCCCACAGTGGGGAAATTTCTTTGTTACAGCAGCAAAGAAAAATAAATGCAAATTTATAAAGAATAGACACATACTATAGTCTACAGTATATACACAACACAATGTATAAATATAAATAAGATGGTATTGCAGGTAATATTGCACACAGGTGGTATTATTACACAGTTAAACAGTAATAGCAGTGTGCATTATGGTGACTGGTTTACTGGGAGCAGCTTTGATTGTAAAGTCTAATAATAGCGTGGAGAAAAGATCTTCTGCAACGAAGGGTCCATGTCTCTGAGGAGTTTGTGAGGTGAGTCATTAGAGTCTGGGATTCTGGTGCTGGATTGATAGATCTGGGTACGAGAAGTCGAGGTGTTTAGAGTCTCCAGGTATTAGTCACTGTGATCTAAAGGAATTGCTGGGTACGATTCTGAATTTTTGGCTTAAAGTCGTTTGTCTGATTTGTTTGGTTCGAGTTATAGTGAAGATGAAGCTAGGTAAGCAGATGATTAAACTCTAATATAAGAATACAATTCCTGACGGATGAAGTGATGTAGGTGGGTAACTCGGTCCACCACCATTCGGTAGGTCTGAAGTCTAAAGATGGACACGCATGTGATTGATTCTGTATGACTGCTTTATGTGTTCATAGATACACATCTGTAGGACTATAAATAGCTTTGAATTGAGCCTTTATACTCCCCTGCTGGCCAAAGTTCTAAATGCAAGTGTATGCTAAAAATAAGTGTATTGTAAAATCTAAGTAAAGGGTACTCCGGTTGACCCTTAATGCTTAGTCTTGGTTGACCCTAATGCTTAGTCTTGGTGTTTTAAAGAGCATGGGTAAGTTATTTCAGTGTGACCTCCAGAAGACCCTCTTTTCACCTCTCACTCCGTGTCTATCTTGTTATTCGTCTCTCAGCTGGAATTAACCAACAGCTCCACAGCTCTGAAAGAGGCACAAGTCTCCTGTTGTGTTTGGACATCTGGTAGCCATCAGTCGCAAAAAACACCTCTTTACTGGAGTTCGCGGGAACGTCGATTGTGAAGTTTTATCGAGCGAGTACTGGGCACGTTCTCCCGACTCAGCGTTTTATCGCAGTATCTCATTAACAGTGCCCTCGGAACGCTTTTTCTATCGATACGTCAGGAGCAGTCACTCACTAAAACACGGCTTATGAAAGTATCCACCGTTTACACGTTGGGACCCAAACCTGGTGCACTGCTGCGCCCGGCTCTCCTCCGGGCCAACTCTTACAGATGACAGTAATTAAGTCGAGATATTTTAAGGAGCTTAAAAAGGCTCACAGCTGCCTCGAATTATACACGAGTCGCTCCAAGAGGCATTGTGCGTCACTCCACACTGCTTCGCTCTGTCCTCGGGATACTCTCAGCTCTCTGACCTCTCTTTGATGAAGTTCAGCTAAAAACAAGGCTTAATGAAGAAACACAATGTGCTGATTTGTCTGTTTTCAGAGCAGATCTTTAGTTTAGTTTTTTCGAAATGGCATGCATCCGAATCTCAAAATGTATTTTCACACGTGCTGTATGTCATCATTAATAGACCTCAGGGTTACATGCCGTTGCAGAAAAATAATCCATGAAGTTCCTTGTTGATTATTTCCCAATAACAGCACATCCCTCAAGCCTTTTTATTCATTTTAGACCGCCAATGATGACCGTTTTAATTTGGGGAAATGTCGCACAGTACTTTTGATGTTTTTGATGTTTTTGTTAGTAAGAAACTGCAGAGGATAGTAAAAATTCTGTCACAAAGACATTGAAAAATTAGAAGTAAAACTTTTACCTCTGACTGTTACAAAGGGCTGACCCCAGTGACCCCTTTCAGTAATGTTCTGGACATCTAACTTTCCAGCCATATGTGATTCCCCCCCCCCCAAACTGCTATCACAAAGTTGGAGGCACAATTGTATAGGATGTTTTCGGATTCAGTAGTGTTAAATTTTCCCTTCACTTGAACTAGGAGCCCCAAACCTGTTCCAGCATTACAATATCCCTGTGCATACAGTGAGCTCCATGAGGATATGCACAGGGATATCATATTGGTTTACACGGTTGGAGAGAAAGATCTTGCTGGTGTGGAGCTCTGATTTTATCTCTACTGAACACCTCTGGGATGAATGTGAACGCTGAAAGCGCCCCAGTCCTCCTCACCTCACCTACATCAACACCTGACTTCACTTACACCCTTGTGCCTGAATGAGCACAAAGCCCACCACAAGCACACTCCGAAATCTAGTGCAACATCTCAGAAGAGTGGAGTTTATTATAACTGCAAATGGTGAATAAATGTGAAATGGGATGTTCAAAAAACACCTGTTTGTGTGTGTGAGAGAGAGCGAGATATAAAGCACATTCAGTCATGCACTGGTCCAAAACAGCAACATGCTGATCACGCAACCACTTTCCAAATCTGTGTGCGTTCGCGTTCGGCGTCTGTCTGTAAAATGTTGTTTGTTGCCACACAGGATGTGCGTGGTGCGTAGGCTAATTGTGCTACTGCTGTTTGTTCCTTTCCTTTCAATTGTGGGAAAATAGCTGTAATTGTTGCTCAGGAAATGTACGGTTAGCAGGTTTAGATGTGGTTTCGGGTGTAGAGCAAAGTGACAAAGCTCTCAGCTGAAGCTGAGCAAGCGCTTTTTTTCCACCACTGTGGCTTAGAGAAATAAAAACACCTTCATGACACTGGCAGGGAGGCGGAGCTTACATTTCAGAAGCCTGTAAGGAAGCTTTAAACTTTGGAAACCGGATAGGGACTGGAACAAAATAATAAACCAATGATTGTTGTATTAGTTTGGGAAAACCTACTCCCCCCCCCCCCAAAAAAAAAAGAACTTCTACTTGCATATGTATAGTATCTCACAAAAGTGAGTGCACCCCTCACATTTCAGCAAACATTTTAGTATCTTCTTAAGGGACAAAAATATAAAAATGACTCTTGGGGACATTTTTTACAGCAGTACAGATTTACTGTCCCCTAGAAATAACTCATACAGCCATTATTGTCAAAATAACTAGCAACAAAATTGAGTACACCCTGAGTGAACATGTCACAACTGTGTCCAAAGTGTCCGTGTTTTGTGAGCGCACTATTGATATCCAACATTGCATTTTTCTTCTCATGGGCATGAAATGCACCAAAGCTGCACAGGTTATTGCTGGGTTCCTCTATCACTCCTCCATAATGACATCATGGAGCTGCTGGATGTTGGACACATGGTGCTTCTCCACCTTCCAGGTGCTTAATAGTGTTCAGGTCTGGAGACACTTCATCTTCACTTTCTGCTTCTTCAGCAAAGCAGTTGTCATCTTGGTGTTGTGTTTGTAGCCGTTTTCATGTTGGAAAACTGTTGTTCGGCCCAGTTTCTGAAGGAAGAGCATCATGATCTGCTTCAGAATGTCACAGTACATGTAGGAATCTATGTTTCTCTCAATAAACTGCAGCTCCCCAGTACCAGCAGCATTCATGCAGCCCCAGACCATGATAACACCACCACCATGATGACTGTAGGCAAGACAAAATTGTCTTAGTACTCCTTTCTAGGGACACCATCTGAGCCAACAAGTTTATCTTAGTCTCATCAAAAAGCAGTACATGGTTCCAGTAATCTATGCTCTTGTACACATTGTCTTCAGTAAAATGTTTGTGATCTTTCTTGTGAGCCAGCTTCAGAAGAGGCTTAGTTCTGGGATGACTGCCATGCAAACTGACTTGCATTGACTACTGCATCCTTTAAAGCAATGCTGGAAGTCTGGGTTTTTTTTTTTTGAAGCACCTTGTGCACCTAATACACAGCACCAGGACTCAACATTTTTTGATGGATCCTGGTAAAACCTCTGTATGACCCTGGCCACTGTACTGTAACTCAGTTTCAGGGTGATAACGATCTTATAACGTAGGTCATCTTTGTGTAGAGCAACAATTCTAATTCTTAAATCCTCAGTTCTCTGCCATAAGGTGCCATGATGTTGAACATTCAGAGGTCAGTATGAGAGAATTGTACTCAAAGTACCACATTTTATCTGCTGTAATACAAGATACACACATTTTTATGCTCCTGTCAAACAGACAAAAACATGAATAGGATGTGTTTCTTTACATGGTTACACAGCTGCTGTTATCACTTTGGGTGTACTCACTGTTGTTGCTAGTTGACAATAATGGCTTTAAGTTGAGTTCTTTTTAGGGGACAGTAAATCTATAC
Source organism: Silurus asotus (assembly GCA_024362625.1). Classification (NCBI taxonomy): domain Eukaryota; kingdom Metazoa; phylum Chordata; class Actinopteri; order Siluriformes; family Siluridae; genus Silurus; species Silurus asotus. Next base: position 271,702 of record MU551646.1, read on the forward strand.
TGCTGTACAAGCTGCACATTGACTATTCTAAAATGTACCCGAGTGTCACTTTTTCTTATAGTATTGTGCCTTGAGAAGATATTGAAATGTGAGGGGTGCACTCACTTTTGTCAGATACTGTAATGTTTAAAGTGTGTCCTATAAAAACAAATAATATTTGACTTTAATAAACAGGGCTCCAGACTGTGACTAAAAGTAATAAATTGCTAGTAATATTTTTGGCTAGATCTCCACCTGCGACCACATGAATGTACACTTTATGACTGTATAATGTGCATGTTATGTTAAAGCGGCAAAATAACTGGACAGTTAAATCAAAACTCACTTTTCCTCATCAGAAAAAAACCATCAACTCAAAATATCCGACTTTTTTCTAAACAGTCTCCATCTCTGTCCAACTCTTCTGCTGCTGACGCACCTGCAGTAAAGAGGCAGGCTGCGTCAGCGAGAGGGAGAACAATGAATAATTTCATTTCCTGTACAGATCATTTGAGAAAAGAGACAGTATGAAAATACTGCGACAGTCAAAAGCATAAATATGCTGGCGATCACATAATGTGGAAGAGCGCTCCACAGAAAACACCGTCAGCGCTCGCGGTGTCTCGTGCACGCGGACTGCGTGCTGAAATAAAATTCAACAGCTCCTGTATGATCGCTTCAGTTCCCAGGCCATGCGGTAAAATGATGGCAGGTGTACACATGACAGGGTCACGCGAACTAAGTGTTTTAGATATATTTTTAAGCTCATTGTTTTAGCGAACTATAAGCTGCTTGGAAAAAAAAATTCACAAAAAGGAAAATAACATTAAAATATGTATTGTAATACTGTATCATGATGATGGTCATATTTCATCATATCATCCAGTCTTAAGTTCGAGAATATGATGACCTTGGACCCACAAGTCTTAGGCTCTCTCGCTCTCTGTCTCTGTCTCTCTGTCTCTCTCGCTCTCTGTCTCTGTCTCTCTGTCTGTCTTTCTCTCTCTCTATCTATTTCTGTCTGTCTTTTTCTCTCTCTCTCTCTCTGTCCGTCTGTCTGTCTGTCTCTCTGTCTGTCTATTTTTCTATAACTTTCTCTCTATCTCTGTCTGTCTGTCACTCTCTCTACCTCTATTTCTGTCTGTCTTGCTTTCTCTCTCTCTCTCTTTTTCTGTCTGTCGGTCTGTCTCTCTTTCTTTCTCTCTTTCTCTCTCTATTTCTGTCTGTCTTTTTCTCTCTGTCTGTCTGTCTTTCTTTCTCTCTCTCTGTCTCTCTGTCTGTCTGTGTGTCTGTCTTTCTCTCTCTCGCTCTCTCTCTCTTTCTGTCTGTCTGTCTTTCTCGCTCTCTTTTTGTCTTTCTTTCTCTCTCTGTCTGTCTTTCTTTCTGTCTTTGTCTTTCTCTCTCTCTTTCTCTCTCTTCCTGTTTTTCTCTTTTTCTTTCTTAATAATTAGAACAATTCACTGTGTGTTGCTGCTGTTCTTGCTCTTATGGGAGGTGCTGTAAAGAAATGACTTATTACAGCCGTAATTTCTGCTCCAGCTTCTTTGCCCCCAGGCCTCACCAGTCTCTAACGCACTCTCTAATTGTCTCATTAACTATGTATTACCCTAATCCAGCCTCATGACTGGAAGAGTGTGTGGGTATCAGACCTGTTATTATCCGACTATACCTGTTATTATAGGGTGCGTCACGTGTATTACGTAAGGATTAACTCATTTATACCACAGTCCATGTGCTCCCCATCATCTCCCGATAGAAGCCATCGATTGAGTTTCCTTTAACTCTGTGTAACTAAAAATCACAGGGTTGTATTAATGTGTTGTTACCGTTTCTATAATAACAGTTCAGGACTTGCAGAACAGCATGAGATTTTGAAGGGGTTTTTGTTTGTCTCCAGTGTCAAAAACAGAGCTATTACTGTAATTAGCTACTGTGCATCTTCTCATTATTAAGTTAGAAAAAAATGGATATCTTCATCAAACTGGTCTGATACAAAGAAAGTAAAACACTTGTGAAGATCATTTTCCTGTGACAGCACATCACTCCTGTGCTGATTCTTTTTCTTTAACAGCATGATTTAATATTTATTCAGTATTAAAGATTTGCTGTCTGCACTGAAGCGTGAGTGTCTTTTTGATGGTATACACTTTAAGGTGTCTGAAAGCTTGCTTAAAGTAAATGGTTTTAAGAATTGCTGAACAATTTGCTGTAGAACTGACAAAGGCAATCTTCAAGATTACAGCCTTCGCTTTTTTTTAGACAGCTTTGTGATGTGGATGACTGAATAGCTTGAAAATTATGAACTGCGCATGGAATTGCACACTATTTTATTCATCAGCGCTATAATGGTCGCAGTCGGAATTGCAGAAAGGTCATAAAGTGCGCTTTACATGTAAAAAAGAAAAAAACACAAAAAAACACCTTTTTGGTGTTCGGGAGATGAGGAGGCGACAGTAGGTGGCAGTGTTGATCCATCAGTCGGTTGTTTTTATTTTTTTTATTTTTACAGCGATACAACTGCCTCTGAAATGCATGATGTCAGATTAAATTAAAGCAGAAGGAATACGGAGGAAAACCAATAAAAACCATATGTTGCCTTTTGGTAGAGTGTAAACTTTTATCGTACGTCATGTTCTGAATAATTTTAACGTTTCATTAACTGCAGAATCCTGCAGACCTGCGCAAAAAAAAAGAACGCAGATCAAAAGCCTAATTGTGGTTTTCCGATTGCATGTTTGTCGCTGTGAATTATTTTTCTCACAAATTATAACTGTTTAGGGTCATTTCAGTGTACAAACATGTGAACCTCTCCTTTTCAACCGCATTACGTCATCGGCTGTATTAATTAGGTCACTTTTTTACCAGAGCCCATATGCAGTGTATTCACTTGTACAGTACAGTAATGTACACTATTAGTCTCTACCCTTAGATGGCACTGTTGCTCAATGTAGAGGTTTTGCCTGAAGCCCGTGCCAGACGTCTGAATGGGCAGCTCTCTTTCCCTCCCTCACAGACAAGAAGAGACGCATTGCAATAATGATTTACATAAAACGGATAGTATTGCCTGTAAACATTAACTGCCAACGGTTGCTACATCCTTGTTCCAAACAGACGAGTGACAGTTTAAGGAAGCACGTCCTTGTGTATCAGGAAACTTAAAGGTGTATCCATGTTGTTGCTCAGTAAGAATGAAAGAAATATGAAATTAGATTTGTTACGTTTTGGACACAATCTGCTGGCATCGTTTTTCTCCCTGGCGTATTTGTTTTATAGTATTTTATCCATGTGGGGATGTAAAAGTATTTACTGAACGTGTGCGTACTCTGCGCTCATTCATGAAAATGCCAGCTCGCGAGGGGCTGCGATTGGCTGAGCGCCGTCTACGCTCCTGTACTCGTCTCTACGAGGCGACCAATGAGGACAGCCCCAGTTTGGAAGCGCTGCGTTATTCGTGCGCATGCCGAATCGCTCGACACAGCTCTCACTCCTCGGGAGCAGGTTAAAGCAAAGCCGTGAGACTTTTCCCCCTCGCTTCAACCCAGACCTCAGTGACGGAATGAGAGAAAAAAGGAGTCGTGAGAGAGTGGCTTGAAAAAGGAGGAGACTAGAAAAGGGAGCGAGGCACGAGCTGAGATCACAGACCGCTTCATCACGGAGGAGACGAGCTCGGCGAAGTGACGAGCGCAAGGACGACGTTCGGTTTCGATGGATGGAGTGCAGTGCAGAGCGTCCTGCTCTCCCTTCCTGCACTTTGCACATCTCGATAGATGACCTGTTTGGAACTGTTCATGTTTGCCTGTGCATACCTGCTTTCCTCTGCAGGGAATGAAATGCCTCATTTAGAGCGAACTCTGCAAATACCAGCTGTTATTTCAGTTGAATACACAAAGAACGGCTGTCTCACACAATAAATAATTGAATTGTAAAGTCTATACATAATTAATTGCAGAGTGCATCGCCCTTTCTTCAGGCACACCTTCCACTGAACTGGTACAGTAGTCGGGGTGGAGACTGATTCTCAACAGGTGCTTTACTCACAACTACAACTATTTGTTTGTTTTTTGTTCCTTGGAGATTTGTTTCTTAATTAACATACAGAGGGGGGAGGGGGGGGGGTGGATTGCTTGAAACAATCCCAAGCACTCCACTGCATATTGTTAGTCGATGACCTGTTCACAGTGTAAAGAACTGCAACACCATCCCTTCTTTCTTTTAATTTGTCCTGGAGATGGTATTTTTTTTTCCCAAGAAAAAGAATGTTCTGAGTTTAGTGATCCCGCAAAAGGGAACTTGATAAATATGTATGGATCTGGGATCAGTTTTTGCCCTCCGTTTCGCATTGAACTAGATCATCAAATCCGTACACGTAGGCACTTTTTAAATCTGATGCTAAACTTGTTGCTTTCCTGGTGAGCCTCTGAAGGTGTCCTTGTAAGACACTGCTCATTCTATAAAGCCCTTCAGGTTGTCCCTCTTGACCTGCTGTTAAAGTATCCAGAGAAAACTGCAAGACTTATGTCAACTGGCTATTAAGCCTTAAATGAGAGTGCTTTTTAATTGAAACTCGTCCTAGAGTGGCCTCTTGTATCTGTCCTTGCCTGTGCTTAGTAAATGTTCTGGTTGAGGTAAACACTTATCTAGTTCTCTTTTGCCCTTGCTCAAGGGCCACGGTGACCAAATGGTCTTGAGCGATGATCAGATTGGCAGGATAATTCGCAGAAACTTGATGAATACCGACTGCCAAGGGTCGCTCGACTCGACTCAACACAAACCCCCCTGTTGCACGTTTTGAGAATTTTCATCAGTTCCTTGGTGATGACCGATAGAGAACCGCAACTCCATTCCATCACTCAGTAACCTCTTCGAAGCTCCAATCTCTGCCTTCCAGCCCCCTGTGCATAATGTTACTGCGACCCACTGAGGTCATCTTCTGATGAGTCCAGCCTGCAGTACCGCCCCACACTCCTCCTCTATCCACTTTCTACCCAGACCCCATAAAACCAAGCCCATCTCCAATCACATTTTCACCAGGGGAGCCATCATCTTTTGTCACGAAAGTGCACTGATAATAGGAAGAGAAGACATGGGATTGACCAAAAGCGATGGATCAGCTTGGTTTCTGGTCACAATCAGGAACAGGCAGCAATCTCCAATCCTTTTCCTCCTCCTCCTTCTCCCCCCACTCACACACCGTTATTTTCCCAGGAGCTGACTGTAGCGGAATGATGTGATGGCCTTTCACCTAGGCTTAATAACTCCTGAATCCCTACTTTGGAGAGTGTGCTGCTGGAGGTTGACTTATATCAGTTTATAGCCCTGTATGGTTTTGATTGTGTGTGGTAGAGGAGGGGGGGTGGGGGGGTCAACTTCACTTCACAACCTTCACTGCAATGAGGTGAAGGTGTGATGGACGTTGTTTTTCCCTCATCCAATGTCTGATACCTTCTGCAGTAAATGAGGTCTCTTAACAAGTCTACCGAGGGCATTCCTCTCAAGTAAAAGAAATGTTCTTCAGTCACAAAGAAGTGCCGCGAGTCACCCGACTTCCTTTTCTCTAAGATTTATAGTTACATTGTAAGACTTGGTATACCAAAGTTCCTAGCTCCTAATGAAACCTTTGTAATGGGCTAATAGGAGCTAGTCCCTGACCTTTACCTTCATCTTCAAGCATTGATCACTTGCTTCTACCTTCCATCCATACGACCAGTCACTAATATTTTTGAAAGGATCTCTGTTACCAATCAGCAGTGGTGGAAAGAGAAGTGAAAATCTCACTTATGTAAAAGTACCATTACTTCTCAAAAACTGTAGCACGAGTAGAGTAAATGCACCTGTCCTAAATACCACACAGTAGTATAGTAAAAGTACTCAAAAGTTGTGAGTATTATGTTTTGAATGTTAATGCACTTTGAACCCTGGCTAAAAAGCCCCCCCAACGACATGATCTGCAGTTTAAACAGACTCTGTCGTTTCTTGGGATATTATTGTGTCTTCTGTGAAACTTTCAATTCTTCCACACTGCAGACATGTTTGCTGCATCTTTAATGTGGCAGTGCCTCTCACTCAAGTTGGTTGCTATTTGATCGCTTCATCAAAAACCTCATTGTCGGTTAAGTTACTTTTTTATATATAATTTATTTTTTTATTTTTTTTGGGCCAAATCATTTTGTTTGCCAAACAATCAGTGCATCTCCAACACACACTAGCTAATAAAACCTCTACGTGAACACACTTTCCCAGAAACATTGTGCAGTTATGCCCCCCACACTATATTGATTGGGACTTCTATTATACCAATTAACATATTTCAAATATGACATTAAGATGCTCAAAGTTTAACTGGGGGGTGATGTTTTTTTTCTTCCAAATTCGAGCAAGATCTCTTGAATGCTGATTTTTTTGAAACTGGTATAGTCTACGCAGGCAAAGTTGACCTGACACAATGACAATTGTCCCTCTTTGTAAAAAGCTCTTTTAAGTGTGGCCACGGCTGCTGAAGTGCTGTATTTGAGCTGTTGCATGTGCAAGCATTCGCCACACGTTCTCTCTCCTCCTCCTCGATGATCAAACTACATTGATTCCATGTCTCAATTTGACGGGAATCACTGGACCGATTATTCTCCATAGCCAATCACAGTTGACAGGAAGTAACAGTACCGATACAGCACTACAAATGTACACAAGTAAAAGCACACTGTTTTGAAGCTACGTAATAAAGTAAAATTCCTCAGGAAAGACTACTTGGTTGCATTAACGATAGCATTTTTGTAATTCATTATTTTACACTTTTGCCTATCAGACTAGCAACCTAGTTACCTATCCGGGAAACTAGCTACCGAATTTTTCAGACTAAGTTTTGAACCCCGCAGCTTAAACAACTAATTTTTTTTTTTTTTTTTTCCCGGTTTTACAAACTTCAAGCTAAAAAACTGAACCCCATAACATAAGACCAATGAAATTTCTGAACGGAAACGAAAAATGCACCTCACCTGTGTTCTGAGCTGCACGGCATCGGGAGAAAAAACGTTTTTTTTTTTTTTTTTTTTTTACGCACGACGATGCCAAAAGATAAACTCCCGAGAGAAATAGTTGTGAAAGGAAGGAGGAAGACAGAGACCAATGACTTTCTTCGGCTACTGTTTAGATACAAGCCGTTGTAACGTGTTGAGTCTGGGTGAAGGGAGAGCTCACTAACTCCAGTTACAACAGAAATCATATAAGCACAGACAGGTTTCCAAATCTCGTGCTTTTTTATTTTTCTTGGCAACAGCGTTAAGGGTTAGTCAAAGAAACTTAGAAATGAGCATCAGAAAATAATAAGAACATAATCCTCGTCTTCAACACATGCAGTAATAGCGGAAAAAATGCAGTGGCAGGCTAATCCCAAAATACCGCTATGCTCCCAAAGAAAGCGCAACATATTTCACCCGTTACACCCGTTATACCCGTTACACCTTTTAATGAAGATTTTGTCACAGGTTGAAGTTAGTAAATATCAGAAGCCAGCCATTTTTCAACATTAACTCTTGGCTGTCTGTGTGTCCCTAATCCGAATCTTCTGTGACAAATAAACATTGTATTACGAACCAAAAGTGAGCGTAAACATTATTCCCGGAAACAAAACTCACACACCCACACTCAATTGTGTGTTACTGAACTGTTACAACCTATACTCAACACACACTCGATGCTCTTGCTGTTTTTGCACAACATTGTGTTCCTGTTTATAAATACACTCTTGTTTATAGTTTTTTCTATTGCACATTGTACTGTATACCATATTATACAGTAGGTAACTGTTTTGTGTATCTCTCCCACATTGTCTTGTGTTGTCTTTGTCTGCATTGTTTGCACTCTGTTGCACACGATACAATTTATGTGGTGAGGACAACCTACTTTAGTCCTTAACTCTGTGCGCCGTGTGGCGCAGCTCTGTGTGCCGTGTGGCGCAGCTCTGTGCGCCGTGTGGCGCAGCTCTGGGTGCCGTGTGGCGCAGCTCTGGGTGCCGTAGCTCTGTGTGCCATGTGGCGCAGCTCTGTGTCGCGTAGCTCTGTGGGCCGTGTGGTGTAGCTCTGTGTGCTGTAGCACCAGGGTTCTGAAGGAACATCGTTTCATTTCACTGCGTACTGATGTGTATTAGTATATAGTTGAAATAACAAAAGCTTCTTGACTTGACTGAAGGGCGCACCACTTTTAGTTGTTTTCTCATCCCTTACTTCTCTCGCAAAATAACTCGCTCTCTGTTTTTGCTTATCAATTTTAATGACTGTTTTAGCCTGACCACCTGCTGGAGCGGAGAGTGGTGACGGGGTGACCTGAGAGGACAGGACTGGAAATGTATTAATTCTGCATGTCTAGATCCCTGGTGTGCTCTGGCCTCGCATGTGCAAACCACACTGTATAAATACAAATGAAAGGGTCAAAGGGACTAAAGTGCTTTTGAAAGCCAGACGGCTCGGAAAAAAGCTACGGCAATTTGCATGCAGTGTCTATTTTACGGTGTAGCAAAGCAGAAAGGTCTGACTCAAAGCAAATGAGAAGCCGCTGACCTTTCTGTGTTGTGGAAATGGTGTATAATTGCACAGACACGTTTTGCATCAGCAAGTTGTTGGGGTATTTCGATTAATCCGTCTCCTCGTTTAAAAGAAGAGAAGCGCTTCATAGTAGAGGTCCTTGTTGTTTTTTGACAAGCATGGCACTCGATGGCACACGGATCCCTTGCGGATTTGTTTACTTTTGACTGGCGTATGGATGTTCTGCAGACTGAAGTAAACTGAGTTAATATTGTATTTTAAATTTGAGGAAATCTATAGTCCTGTATTGATCAGGCATTAGTGGCTTGGCTGATTTTCGATTGCTGAAAGCTATGGAGTGTCCTTGAGCCGAAGCGATGTGTAATAGCTGCGACTCAGTGGCATTAATATCTCATGTAGTTAATGTAGTCAGGATCAGATCTTGCTGCAAACACAGGAAGCTAAATCCCATAAACACTGACACTGTGGGACCAGCGCAGCACTGCGCAACAGGATACATGTTAGCATATTAATATAGTCCCATTTTTTTTTTTCTTTCACGTTTACTTACCTTACCATGCATTTACTTACTTACTTACTTACCTGTATGCCTGCATTCACATAGATTGTTAGAATCAGTAATCTATCTCAACAAACGCCCTGAATTTTATGTCCCAAAACTTGCTACAAGTTAACAGTTAAAATGGCGGTATAGCTTTGATTTTTTTTATGAAGTTTTTATTTTTCTCATTGTTATTGCACTTAGTGAAAAATAGAAACTACAATTAGAGCTAACTGATTCCCATCGAGACAAGAGTCATGTTCTCATATGCTCAGTCTATAAACAATTCAGTTTTGGAGGAGTGAAGAGGAAAGAGAAATGCAGGGTTGCCAGATCTTTAAATTCTATGTATTCACCTACATTTTACTCATTACAATTTAAAAAAATATTTCTATAAGCAAATCCATAGTGCAGACAGTGTGTTGAGGTACAGAACCATTATTATATGTGATATTAAGAAAAAAGTTGAATTGTAGAGAGGACAATCTCTGCACCGCAATAATCAAAATAGAAGAATAATGGCATGAAAGTTTGACTAAGTAACAAGTGATTTGACATTAACATTTTCTGCATTCAGCAGATGCCCTTATCCAGAGCGATGTAGAAAGGTGCTTTGAGTCTCAATCAATGAACAAATCAACTTTGATTTGCTAGATTACAAAGGTAAGATACCATCAAACCGTGATACCATGAAACTATGTTGAGAGGAATTCTAGCACACTATCTTTAAATAAATATAAACAAAAACAAAACAAACTAAGAAAAGTGCTAGTTTAGGTGTTTCAGGAAGAAGTAGGTCTTCATATGTTGCCTGAAGGTGGACAGCTGTATGGACATCTTGGAGAAGTTCATTTCACCACCGGTGCCAGAACAGTGGCATCTAAACTGTGAATGCAAGTGTGGCTGGTTAGCTTAGACTCGTCAAGTCACTTTTGGTGTCATGATTTTAGAATACAGAGTATACAACAATTCAGTTCTTCTACAAAAATTAACAATTGGAATGAAGGTTGCGCTAAAGGTACACACAAGTTTATACAAAAAAGGACATAATGAACAAAATTGCAAAGTAGTTTGTAAATTGTCAAATACAATAGAATGTATAAAGCAAACTAAGGATGCTGAGTTGATGGAGGAGGATGAATGCCTTAATGAAAAAGCTGAGGAGGAGCTGGGAGGACTCTGCTGTGCTTCTGAAGCATTTGTGGACAGAAGGGTGAGAACAGGACATGAACTAGTTAGTTATAGACGGGGGGCCCTTCTTGCAATGGTTTGAGTGTGTCTTCAGTGCCACTTTCTCAGCAGTGTAGAGTAAATAACCTTAACATCTAGCTGGATTATCTATCACTATCAGGGTTGTCCCAGCTTCCTGATGGCTCCTGACATTGCCCGGTCATGCACCGTCACTTTGGAAGTGTCTTGGCAATGATGTGCGTCAGTAATGAAGCACAGGGAAATTTCGCCTCATTCCAGCTGTCCTCTAAGTGTCAGCGTCCAAGACTTGCTCAATTATTCAAGCTGCAGTAATGGGCTAAGGTTAGAGAAAACTCTGACACACACCAGCAGCATGTCTGTACTCTTGCTCACATGGATACTCTGGTACCCCTTTCAGTTTCCACCATTTTCCATTTGTAAGCAGTGTTTGCAGGACGGTTAATGCATTAGACCTCTAAGGCATAGGTTTTCAACCCCTGTCCTGCAGTGATTTCTGTTCTCACGCACCCAATACATGAAGACCTGTGAATTAGCTGAGGGGTGCAGGGGAACACAAACATGCAGGACAGGGGTTACACCAGGAAAGGGGGAAACTTGGGAGCTTAAACACAGATTTTTCTGATTAAAATGTTTTTTTTCTTGGATATTTTCCATTTGAAATCTCATGCACATTATTTATTACACTTGTGTAACATGTGACCTGCTTGTGCCCCCCCGGTCCGATTCCTTCTCGTGACTTTTTTTGGGTTCTGGGTTGTCATGGATATACAAAATTCCTTTAAATGGAAAATGACCAAGGTTTTCCATGTAGATCATTTAGTATTTTGGATATATATATATATTTGGCTAATCCTTGCTTTGGGAGTCCAGCCAGACTTCTGCTTTTCTACCTTACCTGCTCCGCAAGGCTCAGAAAAAGCTCAGGTTTCCCAGTGGATGACCTCATTGTTAGAAAATGAGCAGCTAATCCAGATTCGCTGTGTTAAGCAGGCTTTACGCTGTCTGTTTCATCCCGGTGTTGCTGAAATATCACATTGTAAAAGAATTCTTTAATCGAGAGTTGAGCTCCGACAGTCTTATCATCCTATAATCAGCCCAGATCTCATTAGAATCTTGTGCAGTGCACCGAACAATAATCTTAAATGAAACGCTGGAATTGCAACCGGCTTTCCGCCGACTCTCATAATATGCTTGGTGAAGTTCCTCTAATGGACCTGGCTAAAAAAAAAAATGGAGCCCTTTGTTTCAGGATCAGACTTCTTGCTTTCGTCTAAAACATACCATCTTTTGAAAACACGTGAAAGGAAGCAGTCCATGTAGCAGGAATTTGTGATTTAGAGGTTTTAAATTGGAGTGAGTTATTGACACGGTTTATTTAAGAGGGATGAATTACTGGGGCGTATATAGTGTGGATCGGTTGTACAACATCCTTGGCTCGTTCAGCAATGCACTCCCAGTATGCGAATGGCTACCGGGGGGGGTATCAACGTTTGGGTCATGTTTATTTGCTTCATATGGCTTTACCAGCTGTTTTTCCATTTCCTCACCGCTGGCGGCCTACTTGTTCGGCCGCGAGTGCTGTATTTGCCTTGCCGGACTTATTCCTAGACAATTAGTACGGAAGATCTTCTCTTTCTGTGTGCTGAGGTATGACATCACCGTTGGCCATCTGCTAGTCTCTGGGGCTTGTGAGATTGAAGGATAAGCGCGAGTAAACATCTTCGATAGCGGGGCTACCTGCTGAGATCGAAGCCGCATTACCCATCAGCCCACTGGTGCATGCAAGACTGGCTGCGCCGCTATTACTAGACTCCCACAGTACAAAAGGACACTGGGGATTGCGAAATTGCGGAAATATGGACAGGCTGCAGAATTCCCCTAAAACAAACCTCTGTCTCGGGGTCCTTATAGTCAAGTTATCGCTGATGACTCGAGGGATGCCAACGGGAGGTCAGCGGCACTCTTTGGAAGCGCAGAAAGTGGATGGATAATCGCAGGATTTCACACGACAGGAGATCTGCCATCACTCAGACAAATGGCTTGCCACTCTCAGCCCTGTTTTTTTTTTTCCTTTCTTTTTCTGTAATACTTAAATCACTACACTTGGGTGGGAACCTCAGATGTTTACATATTATCATTGTGATTTCGCTACAATATTTGAGCCCTAAAACATTCACAATACGGACAATTTATTAGATTTATTGATGATTTAGAGAAGGACTATTTTGAATCTTAATCAATCTCGACTGGTGGGAATCTGTCTCGGATTGTACCACAGACGGAAAACTGATTTTAATTTATAAATTTTTTTTAGCTATGGGGAAATATCACTGCCTCACAGGAATATCCAGAAATATATATTGATCATTAGATCACCTTATAAACCCCAGTGCATCTCAGATGAACCCATGTTGAGAAGCTGTGCATCAGGGACTCAAGCTAATTATAAGTTTCTGATAAAACATAAACCATAAAAAAAAGACCAGAATAACCGTCCTAAAAACTTCTCTGGCCTCTCGTGTCCAGTGCGAGGTTCCTCCAGGGGGTTTAGTTTTGGAGGGACGTCTCCCCCCGGTGTCCTCGTCTCCAATGCTGATGAGGAGAATAAGGACGCAGATCTCTCGGGGAAGCTCATCCCAGCGTGAGGTCGCTCATCAATCCGCACGCTGCTTTTCACATTCCCGCTCTAATGGGAAGCGATCGTCCCAACACAATTTAGATTTTCAATTTTGATATTCGGCGTAAAAAACATCAGGAGTGCTTTACGGCCAATTTGCATATAAAGAGGTCGGCGTCAACAAGCCATTCACCAGCAGCGTGCGCATGCATCTGTTTCAGACGTTTTCAGATTCAACGCCTGTGTGTGTTTGTGTGTGAGAGAGGGAGGGGGGGGGGGGGGGGGGGGGGGGGGGGGGAGCGAGAGAGTGAGCGAGATCTCGCCAATAATCAAATCAGCTACAGTTTCTCTCCAGTTTGAAAGCAAACAGGAAGTTGTTTATGAATCTAATCAGTGACAGATTTGTGTCCGTTTGGAGAAGAGGAAAGAAAAGAAAGCTGGAAAGTGTTAAATGAAAGTTTATCTAAAGAACAAGTAGAATGTAAATGACTTCAATTAGGACTTTAATTGTTTTGTTAAATAACAATTATGATGACGTTTACTATTTTTAACCTGTTGCTATGGCAACCCAGGAGCAGGTGCAGGGTGTGCGGTTTTGTCTGAGCTGCGATTGATGATGTTCGCCTCCTGTTTACTTCTTCTGCTTGGACATCTGCTCTGTTTTTGGACACCAGTGTTTGTTGGAATGTGCTTTATATAAAACACGGCTCCATGTCTTTTCATCAGGTCCTTCAGGGAGTCTTGCATTTCTGAGAGTGACTTCCTGTTTTCTCTTTCCTTTTTGGAAAAAAAACTTTTCCTTTTTTGATTCTTTTTAATGGTTTTCTTTTTTTCAGTTTTTCCTTCCTTTCTTTTGGGAATGTTTGGCTGTGTGTAGAGGTGTTAAAGGTGGGGAAGGTTGAGAGTTTTTGAGGAAGAGGTAAAAGGACCTTGATCAGTTCCTCAGCTGAGGCTGGATGAAAACGTTTTCTTTGTACCATATAACTGCTGCATTCCCGGCCATGAGACATGTTTGTTCTTGTTATTCTTCCTGCTTTACGTACTATACGGCTAAGGAAAAAAAAGGATGACCCTTCCTCTTTCAAAAACTCCTCTGATGTGTTTACACCGCACCCTAATGTGCCAGTTGAAGGTGATAATTGCGTTTTCATGTTGCATTTCTAACTTGTTTAGTGAAAACTCGGGGGATTCAGTAAAGACGTTAGGGTTAAACATATTAAGGGCATTTATTGCGCTGCTTTTCCCCGAAGAGTTGCTCTTTACACTCATAAAACCCTTTTCCACATTCTACATGAACGAGTTAATGCATATTACCACTTAGCATGGGTTCACCCATAGAACAGGACACGTTCGGTGTCACTGAGGCGCACGAACACTGCACTGAGTATTCAACAGTCCTTTACTGTAGATGGAGTTGGATAATGTTTGAAATTATAAATCAGGAATATAACAAAAATGTTTAGTTAGGAACTAAAAAAAAGTAGGAAAAATGTAGATTTAGAGCGAAATTTAAAGTATACAGCATTGACGAGAAGAGAGGAAAAATGTGGAGAAGGACACAGGAAAAAAAAGATGTAGAAAGGAGCGACTCTTTATAGCTGCTAAAACACACGTGAGAACAAAATAAAGCAAGAGCTGGAACACAAAGGCCGGAGCGGTGTTGCGTGATTCTTAGCAACTTGTGGTTTTAAACACACGCCACACTCCCAACGAGGGACAAAACAACACGACCCTCCATGAGAGATCCAAAGATAAAAGACAAATACTGAAAGGCAGATGTGGTCATGTGACCACATCTGTTCCAGAATGAGTGGTGTTTGTCCAGAGTGCCTCATAGTTCTAATAAACAATAATATGTTTGACTTCAGTCTGTCTCAGTACCGAGTCTCGGTATAACGCAAAGACACACAATGTGTCAGCAGTGCAGGCGACCCTCTCACTCAACTAATAACACAGACAGAGACAGACAGACAGAGAGAGAGAGAGAGAGAGAGAGAGAGGGAGGGGGGAATAAAAGGAAAAAATAGGTAAAGAATTCGGGAGTGCGGACGATATGAAGACAGAAGCGAATCAAAAGAAAAAACAGAGGATGGATTGTAGGAAGAACGTGCATAAAGAAAGAACAAAAGGAGTAGAAAAATCAATTAAGAGGAAGCACAAAAGAGAAGAATGTGACAGAAAATGAAATTCTTTCTTTCCTTAAAGAAATGAAAAGAAATACAAATGGAAAAAGAGAGAAAAAAATTATAAAAGGAAAGAATTATTAAAACAAAAAGAAAGAATAAATTGGAGATGAAAGAAAGAAGACTCAATAGATCCAACACACACACACACACACTTGGAGTGTGTGTACATTTCTGGCTAGTTTTTTTTAGTGTCCTGATTTAATTAATACTAATCACAGGGTTTCTTTCTCAGGTCTGAGGAATGAAAGTAATTTAGGTCACAGAACCCAAAATCCCTGACAAGACCAGTTTATGCAAATGAGATGCAAATGAGTGCAAACTGAAAACTAGTTAAGACCAGGGTAATAAATGGAGAGTTTAGCCTCTTGGCATTCCAAACAAACTGCAGAGGTTATATTCAAATGACATGCAAATACGGGTCACGATACACCAGATGTCAAACCCTCTCAGTGAGTCCACCATGGAGTGTGGAGTATAATCCTCTCACTCAAGCGTAGGAAGCTCTGAGAAGTGCTGAGAGGCTGTGAGAACCTCTAGCTCAGGGCCTACAAGCTCTGAGAAGAATGTGTATAAAAAGGGATAAGATATTTTACAGCTCTGGGGTGTGCGTGCGTGCGCACGCAGATCCAGTCTTGTCTCAATGACTAATAACTTGTTATACATTAACAAAACTTCAGCTGTGTCTCCAACCATAACACGTATACATCACCTCACGATAACGATAATCTCACTGCCGGCACACGCGTTTCACAAACTTCATCATTATTAAGGCACTGTGAGGAAAAGAAAAGGGAAAAAAGGAGGAGAACACCGAGAGCAGACACAGTGCAGCATGTACAAAGAGCGACTGCTTAACCCATTCTTCTGAACGAGAGACGGAAGGAGAACAGAGTGAGTAAGAGACGGGTAAATAAAAAAAAAGATGCAAAGGGAAAGAGGGAGAGCACCATGGTAAGAAGGAAAACGTAGAGAACGTGTACAAGAGCGGTTGCTGAAGACAGAAAATGCATGAGAGGTTGAAGGAAAAGGAGGAAAGAAAAAGGAGAGAAGGAGAAACGAACAGGAGAGATTTTACAAAAGGAAGTCAAGATGATGACATGATCAGAAAATAAATGTCGGTAATGGGATAAAGAAAAAAGGGCAATAATGAAGAAAAGCAGGGAAAGATTTAGGGATTAATGAAAGTGCAAAAGAGAGAGAGAGAAAGGAAAAAAAAAAGTTAGGGGAAAAAAATAGATTGATTTTCCTTCCTGTTGGAATGATTGTGCAGACATCTCAGCTCCAAATATCTGATCTTTGTCTAAGTCATAACACACACACACACACCCCCACACACACGTTGAACAGCCTGTAATCGTCAAAACACAGTTTCCCGCTTAGTAATAACAACAAGAAAAGTCTTCATCAAATAATCCATCATACTTCCATTAGACGTCCAGTTAATTTCAGTGTTGGTGTAGATGTTTTTAGTTATTTAACACACACACACACACACGCACGCGCGCGCTTTAGGGTGAAACGTTGTGTCTGGCGTGATGTTTAAACTGTGAGAGAGATCTAAGAGAAGTGGTGAACGTTCTAGCAGAGAAAGCAGCCCCATAAAGAGGCAAAGACCATGCACTGAAATAACACGAGCATTAGGCAGAGAAGTGTGTGTTCACATTTGAAACCGTCCCCAGCGTCGTCCCCCTCTCCCACAATGCACCCGTGAGAAGAGCTGACGACGTGATCGCGTACGTTTTAATCTTCACACGGCGGTAGAGATGACATGCAAATTCTCCTCAACGTTCTCCTGGAAACTGGAGATAACCGTCTCCAATATCTCCTGTTGCATAAGAGCAGGGAGGACGACTGCGTATACTGTAAGGGGGGGAAAAAAAACACGGCCTTAGGAAACAGGAAGTGGAACAGCCAGAGGACGAGTCGGGGCAGGTTGAACATCACAGCATAAAGCATTCTGTGGTTTATTCCTCTGTTCCTTGTAGCTGCTTTATTCCAGGCCATGAGGCGTTCGTTTCTGTCCTTTTTCCCGCTTTAGGTACAAAAACACATGACCACGTTGCTTATATGTTGAATATCATTTTATCTTTATATTCCTTTCTTTTTGTAATAAGTCACACTTGTGTAGGAAGACTTTCCACTAGATTGTGTTTTTTGGCAAGACATTTATCTACAAGCGTGTTCGATCAGGTACTGATGTTAGGGTGCCAAGGAGGCTCCAGTTTATCGCAAAAGGTATTGAGATCAGGGCTCTGTGCAGGACACTCGAGTTCTTCCAGTCCACCTAGAACACGGCCATGTCTTCATGGAGCTTGCTTTGTGCTTCATGCTGGAACAGGTTTAGGTCTAGTGAATGGGAAATTGTGTGATTTGAGGGTGTACATACTTTTGGCGCAGTGATATCTATCCGTCATAACAGCTGTGCCATCAGAATTTTCTGTTCCTGTTTACTTCCTGGTATACAAGCACTCCAGTCTATTTTTGCAAAGTCTTGCCGTTCTTTTGAGCTCTGGAAAATCACAGCCCTGGTTTTCCCGATTGCTATTACAGCTTTGTTGCAAATCCCTGACGCCGGCGGCTCCTTTTACAAACACCATGGCGTTCACGTTTATTTCAAGCGTTTGGTGGTCAAGCCCGTGTGAATGAGGTGTTAGTGGAAACCACACTGGAGCAGCATGAAGCAAACAGAAATGTAACCGTCTGAGCCTGAAAGTCCCTGATCATGTAAACACACTGGGGTTTTTACTTCCAGCTCTTTCTGTGAAAGACGAGTCCATCTCACACCTGCTCGTAACGTTCTCACCTGAAGGGTAAGTAAGTTCTCGCGCTTTTTAACAGGCCGAGTCGAGGGAGCGCACCGGGAACAGAGCGATCCGCCGGGAATCGGATGATTTACTGTGGAGCGAGGTGCTCGTTCGCTGCAGCAGACACCACGTGCCCTTTACCTGCCTCCCTGATGCAGTCGTCCGTCTCCTCACACAATGCCCAGTAAACACCTCGCCGGCTTTCATCACGTCCACCAGATCCCATCTCATTACTAGAGAAGGACGATGGACGCAGATGGGATTGGGAATATTGCAGAATCTCTCGTTATAAATCATGCATGTGAAACGGAGTTCATTGTCGAGTCTGAGGAAAAGGTTGACACCAAAATCTTGTCCTTTGCTGCTTTGCCAAAGCTTTTGTGTTTTTCCAGATGTTCAGCCATCATTAGGTTTCGGTCCCTTAACATCGTCGGACGTGTGGCGCTCGGAAAGGACATTAATCAGGAAGCAGCAGAGAACCTGACAGGGACGGAGGGAAGAAGAAAGGAAGAAATAATGAAATAGAAAGAAAGAAGAAAGACCGCAAACGATGGGCAGGAAAATGAATATAGGACAAGAAAGAAAGACACAGAGTAAGAGAGGTAGATAGACGGAAAAAAAATAGAATAAAAAGTAAATGTAAAAAAATAAATAAAGAAACGAAGAGAGAATAAAAAGATTGACAATGAAATAAATACGGATGAACAGACGGCTCGACGCAACGGAAAGTAAAGAAGAAAAATTTAAAAAGGAAGCTGAAAGTGAACAACATTTAAAAGAAAGCTAGAAAGAAAAAAAAAGTAATATGAATAGATGAAGTGAATGACAGACAGTGAATGTAAAATAAACAATGACAATAAGGAAATGAAGAAGACGAGGAACAAAAACGAGCGTTAATGAATGAGACAAATCAAGAAAAGAAGCTCCAATGTGAAAAAAGAGGATTGACAGAAATGTGAGAAAATGATCAATACAGTAAAAGTTGATGAACAAAACCTAAAGGTTGTTAACGGTCTGGTTGCTGTGCTCAGTCCTAATATGGTGTGTGACCTTTGACATGAAATCATATACTCAAAGTTCCTCGAAGTGGCTGTTCCTCACCTATTTCTAAGCCTCCCATACAGCTGTTTCTGTTTACGTTAATAATTGTGTCGTAAATCAACACTTATTTTTGAAAGCATTCTCACTTTACAGCATTTTTCCCACAATGGCCTAAAACTTAGAGAGAGATAAATATCTATCTATCTATCTATCTATCTATCTATCTATCTATCTATCTATCTATCTATCTATCTATATTGTGTGTGTGTGTGTGTGTGTGTGTGTGTGTGTGTGTATATAGAATTATTGATTTAGGAATCCAGTTTGCTCTGACATATGCACCCACTGCCCCTTAACACCCCCATAACACTCCTGTACCCCCACCAGACACACCCCTGCATTCATTCTGCAGTCCAGCAGCTGGTATCTTTATTTACCTCTCGTTCTATTTACCCTGCAAACCGACAGGAGCACCTTCCATTCAAATCACTCCCTCACTGAATAAAAGCCTGTCGACGCTTCGCAAACACAAAACATAATCACGTGTGTAATCGCTTTGAAACGGCATGTAAATATTTGCGTGTGTTGGCGTGTGTGTGTGTGTGTGTTATTGTTGCTTGCCTGCAGTCATTGGCAAGTTTAAGGTGCGATTAAAGGCCTGACGGTTGGTTTGTGTTCCACACACATCACACGGCTGAAAGACGGGAATCCTGCGATGCTCCTGCACAGCTGTGAACGACAAAAAGTCTCCAAACCACCAGTTGTGTAATTTCGCTTTGACATAGTTCATGTAAAGATTTCCTACAATAACAGTTTGCATTGTGAAAGGACATGCAAACTTATTTATCTTTATTAGAAAATGCTATGTATATTTTAGGCGCTGTAACACACTTTCTCCTCCCACACCTCCCTTTATTTTTATTTATTTATTTATTTATTTTTTGGAGATTTTCTACATTTTTTAAAAAAATTGAGAAGCCAAAAATAACTGCAAACAAGTGTAAAGCTCTAAATAATTATAGCTTTACCTGTAAAACTGGAGACTCTTTTTCATAAATCCTAAACAATCCTTTCTTCTCCTTATGTAAACTTCACCATGGTTTTATTCGTTTACGTGGAGGGTCATATTAGTCATATTTGTATGGCCAGTTTCTGAAGTTTATACACACGAACCTCAATCAACAATAATTTCTTTAGTTGTTGAAGGGAAACTTAATTGATGTCCCAACATTTTTACATCCGGAGAAGTTTCAGGCTAAAATAATAATCAGTTAAGTCACATCATACAGATGTAAAGGAAAATCTGTGTGAGTGCCGTCATATGACGTGTGTTTAATGCCAGAAAACGCGGTCCAGCCGAGTATTTTCTGAGGTCCATGTATAATGCTTAGTATAAATTGTCTGATTTTGGGTTGTCCCAGATGAAAGATGAGCAACCTGAAACCGTCGTGACAAACCGTTAAAACAAATGATTTTGAGCCTCGTTTTTCAGGTCACAACATACGAAAGCGTTTATTTACCTGGTGACGTGTGCGCTCCTGCTTATACCCAGACTAAATATCCTCTCCATGGTAATAACTTCAGTATTTCTTTATCAGTTGGCACAGAGACTTTGCCATCGCTGTTTACTTTATCATCTTTCTCTTGTATGACTTCAGAACAGAAAAGTGCTGTCTTTTATCAAACCATCTCTTAAACCTTGGAAAATGCTGATCCTGTAAAGATTTTGGCAACTTCTCTCCATCCATCATGCCTTATTTATGGGTCATCCTTTAGTGAATTTTTTACTTTTTTTTGTTTTCTTCTTTCAGTTTTTTTTTTCTTCCTCTCTCTCTGAAAAGAAGTATTTATCGCAAGCCTGCTTTTAAGCTTGCCAAGATCCGAGACGCACACAAAGCGTGAAGTGCGAGGACGCCAACGGAGGCCGCGGTCGAAGTGTCGTGCAAACATTCATCATTTCTGCTCCGCTGTCATCCGAACCGACGGCGTTCCATTTTTCAAGAGTCGGAGCTGTAGCACAGAGTGCCGAGTCGTCGCTTCACGTTTTTTTCCCACTGCCAGGGAATCGTTCAAAGGCCACTCGAAGCGTTTTGAACCATTCTAAATGCGTGTTCTCGGCTCTCTGCAGTGTGCTTGCTTCTCTTGCTGTCCTGAAAAGAAAAAAAAGCCTTTCTGTATATAAGTCTTGTTTTGACTCCTGAGGCGAGTCGCCGACTTTTTCATCAGCTGACAGTTTGACTTCTCGTCACGTCAGGACCGTTTTGCACGGCGATTTTGCAGGAAGACGGCCTGTCAGGAATGTTGAAGAAATCAAGGTTTTGTGCGACTATTTTTTTTTTTTTCCCCTCCTCTCCCTCATCAGACTGAGTGAAGCAGCTGTCATGGACGCCATCAATAATTTCGGACGTGTATTGGCGAGCTATTCAGCTCGTCTAAAGCAAGGGGAGCGCGCTGATGAAATGTTGTGACAAAGTTGTCTGGTTGAAAGACTGACAGTCTCTGAGAGCTGCGTGATCACAGTCATGGACAAATGATACATTAAATAGCTAGCCAAGCGAAAACTCATTACTCTTGTTACTTTACAAGGCTGAAAACTTACAGCTAGTTCGAGAGCAAGTTGGCTGGTTACGCGATGTAATGCATGGACAAATGAAAAGAAATTCAGACGTGTGACATATTCAGCCACATGCTCTCCATTTCACAGAGTTTGGCGAGTAGCAGGTCTTGTTTACTCCCTAATTAAAAGTAGTCGTCGGCCTGGTGTAGTACTTTTTTAAAGTTTGGCAACACCTAGTCTTTGACTATTTTTAAGACACAACCTTTTAATTACATTTCATTATATGTCTCCTCACTTGGCATGAATAACAGCTTTGTACACTGTTGCAAGTGGACCGTTTCTCCAAAATTTCATCTCGTTATGCCACTTGTAAACCTGGCCAAAGGTATTCTTTGCTATTTGGAGATTTCTTTCCGACATTGTGATCCAGCACATCCCAGAGCAGTTAAGTAGGATTTAAGTCCGGTGACTGGCAAACCATTCCATGATGGATAACACTCCAGCCATAGTGTTCTCCATAGCCATGGTTGTTCCATAAATGTATGTTGTAGATGGTTCCATTGAGCCATAATGTTGAAGTATTGGACAGTAACCATGTTGGTTTCTTTCAACCTGAACAAGTCTCCAACCTTCCCTGCTCCAAAACAACCCCAAACCATTAACTTGACTGTCCAGGGTAAAGCTAACATCATCTCTCCTGTTATTGGTCTTACCAGAAGTTCTCCCTTTTATGGCATGTACGGACTTCTCTGTCCACAGAACTTTCTACCAGTCATTTACTGTCCAAATCTTGTGTGTTTTTGACTTTTACATGCTTACAAACACATTCATGGGGGGAAAAAAACAGTAAAAAGACTGTTTTTTAATTTTCCTGTCAGTTATCATGAACTGCAGGCAAGAAGGCATGAAGTTCGAGGTGTAAAAGATGCTCTGTGGTGGTGTGTCCCTGTCAGCGGAGAAATTACCGTGTTACACCCAGCAGCACATCAACACCTCAAACCACATCGTGTCACATTCAATTACAACTGCAGTGTACTAACGCTGTTTGTGCTCTGGGGCTAATCACAGCCTGCCTCACCCTCACTGTTGACTCAGATTCATTCTCTCTCCTGTATTAAACAAAACGGTACGTCTGGTATAAAACACTGTGCGCTGTTGTAGGGAAACAATCAAAGTCTGGGTCATGACTGAGTTATTGTCTCCAAATTCATTGGCAAAAAAATAAAAGTGCTTTATTCTACATATACTACAGCAAATGTAGATGTACATAGTGTCCATGAAAGCATTCCTTCTTCTGCACCCTCTCTTTTTCCCTCTCTTTTATTGAATATGATAATTGCTTGACATTCTTTGTTACTAAGGAACAATAAAGAAAACTCTTCAAAATAAATTTCTTACAGCTTGCTCTCTAACCGTTAAAGTGCTGACAATGATGACATCAAAAAAGTTCACATCTGAGTTCTGTCGTATGGGCTGTTGCTATAGAAACGGTGTCTACAAACCTGTCACCTTCTGTCCAATCACAATCCAGAGCCTGATCGAAGACGTCATTTTCTCAATCCAGCTCCATCTTTTAAAAAAAACAAAACGTATCATGTCATGAACTTTTCCTATTGTTAAAAAAAGCTGTCATTTTTTGTAACTTTTTAATTTTTTGAAATATTTATACAATCCATCCTTTTTGAAGTTAATTAATTAGCGTGACATTTTTTTTTCGCTCGTGAATTGGCTCCTTCGATGCTTTCAAACTGTATCTCGCACGCAGAGCCCTAAATCCCATCTGTTCAGTAGTATGTTTATTTTAAAGATAGGAGGACTATTTGCCACATGGTTTTCATTTGTTTGCAGTTCATCCAAATTGGCTAAACACAAACTCGAATTTCAGGCCTTTTTTTTTTTTTTTTTTTTTATGGCTTGGAAAAATCATTTGGAGTTGGCGAACGGAGTCGTAGCAGTCAATCTGGTGTGTTGCGTTTGTTAATAAAGTCCTGTGAATAAATTCAGGCTGCGGGAAACTGGAACGGTCCCCCCCGAGTTACTGCTTCCACCACCTGGAAAGCCTCTAGAGCAAAGAATCCAAGCAAATAAAACTTGTAGGTCTTGTAAAACTAGCGCTCTGAGACAAAACACACCACCTCCTGTTAGGATTTTCAGGCGGACGATTGAGTTTGTTTCGGAGCTCAACAAGTTTTCTCCCTGTCCATGAACTCTCCAATCATCTGGCTTGTCTTTACTTACCTACACTTAAACATGTGCAGTTGCTGAGATGTTCTTCTAACAATTTATGGAAGGAGTCTCCAGTTTCAGTTTGTTAGTGGATAAGAAGTTTCTTTTTGTTTATCTTAATAGAAAAGAGCACTGATTTAGAGGTCACTATAGCTTGGTAAGAAGCATGGCCAGTATTTCA
The DNA here is from genome assembly GCA_024362625.1 of Silurus asotus. Lineage (NCBI taxonomy): Eukaryota > Metazoa > Chordata > Actinopteri > Siluriformes > Siluridae > Silurus > Silurus asotus. The sequence goes on from MU551646.1 coordinate 295,580, forward strand.
TTAATAGCTCACAGATTGGAGTTGATGGTAAAGCTGCTATAGTGTAAGAGGAAGAACACACTTGTAGGCATGCTGCTGGAAGAAATCCATCTTCTAAATTCCACTTCATCATAACACACAGTGCTGTTGATCATGTTCCTGTAAGTGATCAGAGATGAACAGTCTTTAATTGCTTTATACAGGGTTATAATGGCACGTGATATTGAATAAGAAGTTCAAACAAACCTCCACAAAGGCAAGTTTTAACATTTCACTGTGTTGTTCAAGCTGGTGTTAATGTGGGCTAGGAGAGTGTTCCATTGGACACTGTGGAACAATGTGGAGTCTGATGGAGTTTCTGGATTAACCAATTTTTATTTATCTTTTTTTCATTGACTCATCGTTATTGGTCTGGAATGAGGTCTTCATGATTGTGGAATCTTGTCTCCATGTCTCATTAGCGGTGGAATCATGTATCAATTGCAGTCTTCATTCTGCTTCTTCCTTTAGGGGTCACCACAGTGGATAATCCGTCTCCATACCCCTCTGTCCTCCACATCTCTTTCACACCAGCTACCTGCATGTCTTCCCTCACCACATCATCCTTAAATCTCCTCCTTGGCCTTCCTCTTTTCCTCGTCCTGGTAGCTTCATCCTCAGCATTCCCCTACCTATATACCCCATGTCCCTCCTCTTCACATGTCCAAACCATCTCAATCTCGCCTCCCTCACCTTGTCTCCAAAACATCCTTCATTTGATGTCCCTGTAATAAATTCATTTTTAATCCTGTCTATTTTTGTCACTCCCAACGCAAACCTCCACATCTTCATGTGTCCATTGTGGTAAAATCTCTTAGTAATTAAAGTGGACTTTAAGCATCATGAAGGTGAAATCGGGAAATCTTGCCTCCATAGAGGTGGAATTCTGGTGGTATTTGATGTCCCTTTAATATGGAGGACTTTGTTTCCTTCTTAAGAGAAATTTGAGTTAATGGGAACTTGACTGCAGAAAAGAGGAGTCTGATGAAAACTGAGAGATTTTAGCCCACTGTGGTTAATTATATCTTTTACCTTGACCATGACTCAAATTGAAAGAAGTTGATGTGTTTTATGGCTCTTGTAGAAGCTTCACAGAACTACTGCTTTTGATAGTTTTCCTTCAGAACACCCTGAGCATGTCGTGTTCGGTTTTCCTCTTGGCCTGCTAGTCTGCAATCATATCATCAGCGTGGCGTTCGGAGATGTTCAAGTTAGTTGCAACCTGCTTTGTGACGAAGAGAACGCTGTTCTAGCATGACTGGTATGGACATGACCGAGGTAACGGGATGTACTTCTCCGCAGTCGTTTGTGATGCGAGTTACATCATTTCCAGTCTCCTGTATGCTAATGCCCTCTGTAATTACACGGTAGGATTAAATGCTGGGGCTAGACATCTAAACCTGTGCCTCAAGCTACCCCAGTTTTATTACTTACGGTTACTCTCTCTCTCTCGACTCGTCACGTGTCAGTCAACACGCATGGCGTCTCTTGGCTCAGCAGCACAGGTCTTCCAGTGTACCGTCAAAATATCGTTCCCGCTTTTCTATTTTGAGATTCCTCACCATGCAGGACACCGAGGAGGTTCTTCCAGACACTACTTTTTTTTTCTCTTTTTCTCATGACATCTGACCCTGGACATCTTAGCTGTGTTTTGGAATGGACTGATTTTATCGATTCGATTGTATTTATTGCTGACAAACAGGTTCAGAATCCATTGTCTGTCTTATGCAATTTCTTTGCTTCCTCCTTCCTTTTTCATGGCTTCTTCCTTCCATGTTTTTTTTTCTTTCTTTCTTTGTTGTTCCAGCCTCCTTTTTTTTTTTCTTGCATATTTTGTGGTTGTGGAGCTCTCTGGGAACATTCCACTAAATATTCTCACGCTATCTTGACTGGAACAGATATGGAGAAGATTGGAAGGTCTCAGCGCGGACGTTAAAGCTGCAGACGAGCTCAGTAGAAGTGATCAGGTCCTGTTCGGCACAACTTCCTGTAGGGTTACGGGTGGTCAACCTTTTGTCTCCTCACACCTCTTCACCCGTCCTCGTCTTTCTGCTACACGCAAGATTTACTCTCCTGCTTTCTCTTTCTTCGGCGCCGCATCCCGTTAACGGAATCAAGGTTCGAGTCCGAGACACCAGGGAGTCATAGCATTGGACCTGCAGTGAAGGAAGAACAAAGAGCTTTGATGAAGTACAGCTTTAATCTGTTTTTATTATTGCTGTAAATTCCAGCCGGTGAATAGCTTTCGCATCGCATCACGCAGGCACGTCAGGATTTCATGAATTTTTAAAACGAAACTCGCTGGTAATAAAAACAGACTCAAGACCTCGTCTTAGCTTCAACTGTCCTCTGAGTGACCCCTCAATTGCAGGGTCACCTTAAAAAAAAACCTTGTCAACCAGATTGCAACCTCATGCTAGCAAGAAAGACACTTGAGTTGTCACGAGCATGTCGTTTGATTGGAACTGGGATTGTTTTCATAACGTCTTCTCAAGGTGACTTTTGTCCCCATGCTCGGATTATCAGCAGGAATAATTTAGCTGGAGTGTGTATCTGTGATCTCCGCCATCAGAATCATCACTCGTGTTGACGTGCAACCGTGATTGTAGATTCTGAATGAGAGCACCTGCAGTCGAAAAACATGCATTCTTTACGAACTGATGGCTGTATAGAATCTTTTCACATCTGTAATGGGATAAAGTGGGTGTGGCATTGTATCTTTTGTTTTGTCCTGTTTAGTTAGAATAATAGATTTTTTTTTCTGAATTATTTTTAATTCCTCTGCTTTGCATATTGTGTTTTGAAATTGCACCGATTCCTCAAACACGTTTGGAAAGGAATTCCCTGAAGACCTTGTAAGTCGTCTAATTGTTTTTCATCTGATCCTTCAAGTCTTACGGATGTTAAAGGAAGGTTTTGGTCCTGCGGCGCAGATGTGCTTCATTTCGAGGTCATGGGAAAAGAAATCTGGAGCAGAACAGGTTCAGAGAGTGGTGGTTCAGCGTGCCAGGGGTTGGCGGGTGTGCGTTCCATTCTTCCAGCTGCATCTATAAACTGCACACTTGTGCCTGGAATTGTTCCACGTCTTCCCCGTACCTCGTTCTCAGTCATCGCTAATAAAACGCAGCTGTTTTGCCTGGTCCTCTTGTGAACCGCGTGCAGTCTCGAGCGACGTTTTAGCATCCCCTAAAACATTCCAGTCGTACCCTTTCTCAACCTTGAATCAAAGGCTACGCCGTTGTCCTGATTCAGCATTTCAGCGGAGAAGGTGAGGCAGCTGTTGGCAAATCTTCTTTTTGTCCACTTTCAGGAATCCCTAAAGCGTCACCTTTTATACCCTGCACGTTGTAGACCTGCCATGCACCTCGTGGGTTGGATGAACTTTTGTTCAATGCAGCAGAAATGCTCACACGCTTGACTGAAAACAGCTGGAGAAGCCATCACTTACTGTAGATTCACTTGTGCCATCCATTACATCATTTACCATTTTTGGGGGGAAATCAGCTCTAGGTTTATCTGTAACCTTCTGATTCAAGTTTCACTTTCTTGCACTTTATCCCTCTTTTTTTATATAGATGTACGTTTGTTTCGCTTCCATCTTGGATTGTCGTGTTGCTGTTATTGTAGAACATTGAGCCGCAGAATTATGCGATGAAGGCGAAGTAGGTAGTTTTCCTATTAAAGCCCTAAATGTTAGCAGTTTGCCAATGATTAAGTTTTTTCTTCGTTTTCAATCGACTCCACTTCTTTCTCGTTCCCTCAATAACCTCTTCTGTTAATTTCCTCTCATAAGCATAAACCCTTCCATCGTTACCATTTGACTGTTCAAAGCTCTGGCCCTGGAGACTTCTTCCATAAATGCTTTCTCCTTGTAGAACATCGTCTGCTCACTTACAAACGTAAAAAAAATAAATAAATGTATATCGCATTAAAATCAATCAACTCGTGATCAGCACCTCCTGACCAATCCGAATCCTCTTGTATCCAAAGTTTAAACTCAAGGTTGCACGGTTTGCTTTCTTACACGATGTAAGACTTGAGAACTCATTGCCCATAATTAACCTTTAGGATATTAGCATGGCGTGAGCGTTTTAGCCGTCTCTTTGGAGATTTAAATGGCGTGACCTCATATCCAAACTCTTGTCTCCAGTCACCTCTGTCGTCCTGCAACCTGCAACTACTAACGGATAAAAACGTGCCATGTCCTGCTTCCTGCACAGTGGGTGGGGAAGGGTATCTATTAATACCCCTGCCATGTTTGCGTACTCGCTCACACTTTTATTCTCTTCCCTGGATGCTTTGCAGCTGACTTGCTGTGTGTCCTTGCTGAAGTAACCCCCAAGCGCCCCCCCCCTTCCCGTCGAGTGTTGACGAAGTTAATAACGTGAACTAGTGGGCCACAATGATGTTCTTCCAGCACACATACTGTAAGCTACACTTTAATGAATATCGGCGTCCCCGAGCAATGCCTGAGACCGAATTACTCACCAAATCCAGAGCTGCAGTCCTCAAGTTCTCCTGATGATAGCCTTCACAGGCACGCCGAGGTGGTTTAAACATGTAGACCGGGTGGCTCGAGGTGAACCGTCTCTCCCTCGTCCTCGGGGAGATTATTTGCCTGAGCGATCATTTTTATGGCGAGCTGAGAGATCATAAAAATGCAGACACCGTCGCTCGTCCTCGTCCTCCAGACTGCCCCAGACGAGCTCCTCTCTCTCGTTACCCAGCAGGGAGAAGAAAAAAAAAAGAAAAGGACACAATCACCTCAATGGCTGGTGTCTGGAGAGTAAATGCTCTGCAAGGAATAAAATGGTGGTGATTATTTCTCTGAAACAGAAACAACAAAATTCTCAAGCAGTGTCTTTCCTTTAATATTGTCGCGTTTTCCGATGTTGACAGATTTCTCAGATTTTATGATTTATTGACCAAAAAAAACCCCATACTTTTTATCTATTTAATAATGAAACAAATGCGTTCCACTTCATGCTCGCGTTCTATTAAGGACCTCATTACTGCACCCTGCAGCATGAGCAAAACCTGAAGAGCCCAGAAGGATTTTCAGTCAAAGGCTTTGTCAGGATAAGTTGTGGGTCTTTGTATTTATTTATTTATTTTCTCGCCCATGATCCCCTCAGGCTATGTTGGCAATTAGTCCGAGGGTTCAGCCGAGGTTTCTTGCCGGTCGTCCCCAGTGCAGGAGCACTTAATAGAGGTGCTTGTGGTGCGGTGAAAAACCACCCTGTCTCTTTTTCTCTCTCCCCATATGCCAATAATGTCAGAGTCGCGTGTACAGTGTAATGACAGAATCGAGTGCGGAATCGCCCGCCAGCTAGCTCCTGTTTCCACTCATGTCACCTCGGCTCTTGACAGGTGACTCGCTATCGGTGAATTTTCCTCCCTTGACAGAAGGAGGTCCTGCGGATATTTAAATATCGATGTCCTTCATTGACTCAAGGCGACACAGCACCTTTCACTTTTCTTTTCTATTTGTTTGTTCTAGACAAAGTCCAAAAACATCTATTAGACATAATATACAATGGAGGGTGCTGTTGGATATTTTTTCATCTTTATATTCATGTATTAATGCAACAGTGATGCTGGGCTGATTTGATGAGGTTTAGCACAAATCAAACGATCTCGCTGACATCATACACCGATCAGGCATAACGTTATGACCAACTTATATTGTGTTGGTCCACCTTTTACTGCCAAAACAGTCCTGACCAGTCGAGCATTAACAGCATTTACTTCAGCAATTTGACCTACAGGAGCTCGTCTGTTGGCTCGGCCTCTGGTTCAACACTGTTCCTTGGAGCACTTTTGATAGATACTGTCAAATCTCTTAAATACTTAAACTTGCCTATTTTTCCGCCTTCTATCATCAAAATGTTCACTTGCTGCCTAATATTTCCCACTTAATAACAGGTGGCATAATGAAAAGATAATCAGTGTGATTCACTTCACTGCAGATAATGTTATAATGTTGTAATGTTATGCCTGGTCTGTGTATTCGCTATAAGCGTATGTTTTTTTTTTCTATAAGGGGTTTTTTTTTTTTTTTTTTTTTTTTAATTTTTTATTTTTTTTTAGCAGCCTCAATTTTTCTTTATATTACAAAAAAAAAAGAACTCCTGTATTTTAAAGATGTAAAACTTGGTTATAGCTTTATTTCAGACTGTTACATAGCACTGTCCTGAATGAGCAGCAAATGTGTCAGGTTTATATACTTATATTAATTTTTTTTCATGTTGGACAGTTTTAAAAAAAAAATTCACTTCATGTCATACTCTGTATGAATGTGTGTGACAAATAGAATTTAAATATATATTTATATTGTGTGTGTGTGTGTGTGTGTGTGTGTGTGTGTGTATATGTAATGTATTAGTCCACAAATAATTGTGAGCATCCTGTAATTGTTTTGGTCTGAATTTGAAGTCGAGTGAACTGCCTCGTCTGTGGCATGAATGCACGGTGTTGTCTCCGTGGCTGCCTCGCTGGATGAGTCACCCTGCCGTCTCAGTCAGTTTTCTCCAATGTCTGGGCCTCTGTGCCTCGAGGGCATCTCTGAGTCGCCCCTCCTCCCAGCCTCTGGGACAATGCGCCCGCTTTCAGCGCTGTCATGTGCCGCTTATTAAAGTAAAACACGGCCATAGCGTGACAACAGACCCACCATTATGTCCATCACTCTCTGCCTCTTGCGCTGTAAGCGACTCTAATTATGTCCTTTTATTAGGCGCTGTGCCGTGCATCATGTCCGCGTCTCCCCGAGTGTCATCCGTGTCATTGGATTTGGATAATCACATGACTACACGCACAGATGTTCACTGACCGCATGTGACCATGTGACATTTCCCAACACTGAACCTCTGTATCGCTCTCTGTTTTGTTTATGATGATTATGACAACAGCAGCGAGTTGACTTGCATTCCATAATGATGGTTATGTTTGTAGAGTAGAGTGATGTGTTCGTGCAGATGGGGCTGTGTGCCATGCTTCCCGAGAGACTCTTGCTTTTCTGACAGCTGATAAACCATGCTGAGGGTTCGAGCAGACAGACAGGGAGATTGTACGAGGCCCCGAGGCCAAACACCGCCAAATTAGCACTAATACAGCCATCTGAGTCCCACATGCACCCAGAACCTCCTTTTCTTCCCTGAGAACATTAGCAGATGTGACACACACCGACTCCACTTCAGGTCTGACTGGAAACATTCACTGTTTGTTGGTGCGGGGTGTTGGTTCATCTCCATCCACTAGCAGCAAAAGAGACAAACAATAAAAGCTGTTTAGCTCTTATGATCTCAAGTGTAAGATCATCTCTATATATCCATTAGCCTCTTATCTTCCTATCTTTCCACTCGTCCATCTATTTTAACAGCCATCAGTTCAAATATCCATTTACCCAAAATTTCTTTTATACATTTAGCTATCTATTCAAACTGTCCTCTATCCGGGCATTGAAACATCCACTCATCCATTCATCTAAACCACTGTGAATCCAATTAACATCCATCCATTAGTTTAAGCACTCAGACATCTATTTTATCTTTTTATTCATCTGTTCATCTAAACCATCCATCCATCCATTTATCAGTTAGACACTCAGGCAGCATTTTTCAAGGCATCCAATAAATTGTGCAAAAGCATCCCTCCATCTATCTATCCATCCATCCATCCAAGCAACTGTGAAAAAGCATCCATCCATCCGTCCATCCATCCAAGAAACTGTGGAAAAAGCATTCATCCATCCATCCATCCATCCATCCCTCCATCAAAGCAACTGTGGAAAAGCATCCATCCATCCATCCATCCATCCATCAAAGCAACTGTGGAAAAGCATCCATCCATCCATCCATCAAAGCAACTGTGGAAAAGCATCCATCCATCCATCCATCTATCCATCAAAGCAACTGTGGAAAAGCATCCATCCATCCATCCATCTATCTATCGAAAAGCATCCATCCATCCATCGAAAAGCATTCATACATCTGTCAATCTTTTATCTGTCCAATTAGTGACTCCTTCTACCCCATCATTTAAATGATTTATTCCATTTAATTGCTATCCATCAATCTATCCACCAATTTAAAACATCCAGTAATCGGCCCATACAGCTGTTTATCCAAACCCCCATACATCATTTAAGCTTTTTTTAAAATCATCTTAATATTTGTTTGCCCATCTGTTCAACCGTCCCTCTATCTACAGTTACCTGTTTATACATCTATCCATTAATCTGTTTAAACAATGAATCTTTATTTTATATTTTTATTCATTTTTTTTTATCTTCCTATTAGTTCTTTCTATCCATCCATCCAAGCATTTAAAAATACATCTGACTACTAAAAAGGCAACTATTCAAGCCTCTGTTCATCCATCAGTTTATCCAAACTCTCCGCCATCATTTTAAATATCTCTGTCCCTGTGTCTCTCTGCTCGTCCATCTGTCCATTAAGCCATCACACAATGTTCCTGACCTGCAAATAAAAATATTTTAGAATGATCATCTCAGTAATGCCATCCATGTCTCTTACTTTGTCCTTTTGACTTTTACAGTGTACCTGCAGTTTTCTCATCAGTGCCTAATAACACAACTCTTGTTGACGTTTTCTTTTTAAGTCCTGAACATCATGATCTTTCATCTTCTGTACAAAGCAATTACCGTATTTCTAAGCTTTTTCAAACAGCCGCCGGTCTGCGATTAAGCTCAGCACTCCTCCCAGTCACAAAGAATCGTCCTTGGTGCGATCATTGCTGGCACTCGCTGCTTGTGTGTGTTCACAAACCCTTCTCTTTGTGTAACGTTGTTTATGTCTTGCTTGCTTTTCGGTCTTCATTTTCAAACACACCTTCCAGCATCAACTCAGACAACAGCCACAGCAACTCGGACGCCAGAGTCTTTCTTTACCTTTTATTATTCTGGTATGTGGCATTGACCCTGACTGTGTACACAGCAGTTCAGTTTGTACCTCGTCTTTTGTTGGATTTTTTTTTTTGTGTGTGTATTTTCCCTGAGATGTATTCACCCGACCTTTGAGTGTTCATAAGCGAAAAAATGCATTGCTTTGCCAAATGTAAAGAAGCAGAGTATGCCGGAGGCAGTCATTCATATTTTAGACTGGGATCAGCATTATATGCTTCATTTGGTTTTCTTTGGCATCTTGCAAGGTCATGTGACCCCTGATGGAATGGTTTTGACCGTTTTTTGGACCTCTCGAAGGCTTCTCCTTTCATACTGGAGGGGAAGTTGGCTTTGAATCGTGGCCTCGGAATAGAGCATGTTGGCCGTGAAAAACGCACTAGTGTATTGTACTCGTTCTGTATTAAGTTAGCAAGGGGATTTGAAATGAGGTGCATTAGTTTAGATATGGCTCAGTAACGTTTGTATGTTATTAATTTTGGCTGAATTTATTGTGATGAATGACCAGTAGTGTCTTTATAATTACAAAAACCACACTGTGTGTGGGCTGTTATTTTCAATCTCCTAGTGTTTTCTTTAGACAGGTTTTTCTCACCTAGTTGATGTTTGCTGCTAATGATGACGTCCTCACGCCGAGTTTTCAGTTTAAGGCTTTTTTCAACAGAGCACAGTTTTCAGGCTTTGCTCTGATCATTATTTGAGAAATAGCTCTAGATTGCTGTCACCTTGTCATGTAGCATCACAAATGGTATTCAATGTTGCTGTCTGTGCAAATGAGCAATGTGTTCCTCCCTTTACTTCTTTGCAACTGTGAAAGTGCAGCAATTCGGCCCTAATTCAGCAGTGCAGGAAACGCTGGTTTGCTCCATTTTAACTAGAGGTCAACCGACAGTAGATTTTACCGATAGGTTGGATCGTACTTTTTTTTTTTTTTTAAATGGATACTGGTTCAAAAAACAAAGCAACAAACAGTATACAACACTCCATGTAAAATGGTACTGCACTTCATTATTTTCTTACATTATGATTTTAATGTAAAAACCTGAAAATGTTCTAATCTTATAAATGTTCTAAAGGAAATAAACATGAATATATTAATTATATTAATATTGAGGAAAATAAGATACGCATTCATTGAACCAAAAGTAACACTCCAAATAAATAAAAAGTTACATCTTAAAGCAATAAAAAGGACAAATTAAAGGGATTTGCCTCTAGAGGCCGTTTTCATATTTTATAACACAACCCGGAAAAACTATCGGCATGGATTTTTTCTAATAGGTGCTGATTAATCGGCAAAACTAATAAATCGGTCAACCTCTTTTTGCAACTACTTACCTTTTGCAGACTTGCAGCTGACTGGCTGGGGGTCTGGACACACACACATTGTTTGCACAATCTCTGAATTCCCAGTACTTATCTTTCTTAAATATCCCCAAATTTCCCCTTATCTTTCTCTATCCACCAGGAATTAATCCTTGGGCTTGGAGAGATTGTACATGGTGCACCAGAATTCTGGTTCAGTTTAATAATAATGCTGAGTCTGGCATCCCAGCTTATCATGGAGCTCACAGCTGGATCTGATTCATAGAGATTTTTGTCGTTTGTTAATCATGGCCTGTAAAACAGTGTTGCTGCTCTAATGTTCGAATCTGATTGGTTTCGAAGTAATTCCTTATTTTTCCATAACAGCAGTTATAGTTATAGAAGTCATAAGTTGCATCAATTCACCAAGGCTTAAAGGTTCTCATAAATCCGAATTCTCACGAGCAAAACCACAAATTTTTCTCAATTGCCTACAATTTCCTTTCATTAATCATGTGGTATTATTTGCCCATTTCTTTGTATGAGTCATGTGAGAGGTTTGGAAGCAGAGTCACCCCCTGCAGTGGATCTGTAACAGGACTTCCTGTTAGTGATGATGATGTCTTCATGCAAATTCTTGCCAAGGGACCTGTTTGGATTCTCCATGTTGAGCACTGTACCATTCCCAGAACTTTAAACCCCCTGAGGGGCTGCACACCTTTCCTTTTCTATCCATTAGAGTGTCTGTTTTGTTTAAACTTTTGTATACAGCCTCTGGTGGCTTTAAACATACACAAGTTATGATTTTTGGAATGAGGCGTGAGAGATACTAGGAGAGAGTTTGGGTGTTGAGCTAGATGATGCAGTTATGATGCGGACAAGAAATGAAAAACACCTCAACTGTAAAAGTTCTGAATCTTAAGATGAAAACAGCAGCTTTAATCCGCTGCCTAGTTGCAGACGGCATTCTGTTTAATCTATGCAAGTCAACAGAGCTAAATGAAGTGTCCCATCATGCTCCGCTTATTGTGGTATCAGTTTTAGCGAGTCCCAAAAAACAAGTTCTCGGTCTGGAAAACAAATACTAGTTGATCACGACATGGGAAAATGCATATATGCTGACCGTGGTAGATTTTGCCTTGTTCTCCTCCCAACTGAATTCCATTTCTGCACTCCACAAACAGATTTTCCCCCTCGTCCACTTCCCAGGGTTCCAAAGCTGGGCAGTTAATCTTGACCAAGCGCCAGTTACGTCACGCTCGTCCTTGCTTGTAGCGGTGCATCGCATTGAGTTTACCCCACCTGCCTCAAGCTGTGAGCCTCTCTCCACCTGTTCAACCCCCCAACGTCCTGTTTATCTACCACAGGTCCCAAAAACCCCTCACTGGAACATCTCTCTCTTTCTGTCACTCCAGCAGCGCTCTATGTTCACAGCCTCCTCTTGACAGTCTCATTTCTCAGCGCCGTGCCCCAAAGGCTGAGCTGCTGCTCTGTTGCGCTGCCTGCTGCTTTCGAGACTTCACTTCCTGCCCAGAACAAACAGGACTGTCCAAATAACTGCGGCAGGGTTTTACTTCGAGCAAGCCGTTCATGCCAAACCGCGCATGGGCACTGTCTTTTTTCTCTCAGACTGTGTTGAAATGTCTTGGGGTGGAAAGTAATAGCAGGATAGTCGCGTCAACATTATTATACCAGTCAAGCTGCTTAGGTGCCATGCAATACGGCGCACACCTGGACCCGCCTTCAGCAGAACCTAGTCCTCAGGGAAATAATGCTGTAGCGCCTGATCAGCATTTGGATTTTTGGCATTTAGCAGACTGTTATACAACTTACTTATACAACTGAGCAATTGAGGGTGAAGGGCCTTGTCCAAGGACCCAGCAGTGACGGCATAGTTGTAGGATTTTACCCCATGACCTTCTGAACAGAGGTTCAACATCTTATCCATCATCAATCAACTGCATTGCTGAGTTGAATCTTATACATCATCAACCAACCTTTCAACCTCTTTTGCTTTTTTTTCCACAGTCATATGTGCATTTATTTGTATGTGGTTCATTTCTGTGTGCCTAAGTTACGTACTGCCATTTAAACAGCTACGTTTATTATACAAAGTACAGTGGTAGCCATAATTATTGAGACTGATACAGGAATGAATGACTAACAATGCCTTTTCCAGCATGATGATGGTCCTTACCATAAAGCAAAAGTGATAACTAAGTGGCTCGGAGAACAAAACATCGAAATGTATTGACCACAGCCAGAAAACTCCCCAGACCTTAATCCCACTGAGATCTTGTGGTCGATCCTTCAGAGGTGGGTGGACAAACAAAAACCCACAGATTCTGACAAAAATCCAAGCATTGATTATGCATGAATGAGCTGCCATCAGTCAGGATGTGGCCCAGAAGTTGATTGACGAGATACGAGGGTGAATTGCAGAGTAAAAAAACACTTGAAAGTCTCTTTAAAAAAAAACAAAACAAAAAACACCAAACGTTATGTAATTGTCAGTAAAAGCCTATGAGACATGTAAAATGCTCGTAGTTAAACTTCAGTATACCATACTAACATCTGACAAAAAGATCTAAAAGCAGCAGACTTTGTGAAAATTTAGATTTGGGTCGTTCTCAAAAAACTTTTGGCAACAGCTGATCATAACATTATTGTTTATAATACAATTATCATGACTTGATTATAGGTTCATATGATTTTATTGAAAGCTCCTGGTTAGGTTTTTGTGTGTCATTTGATTTTATTTTCTCCTTTCCTGTTTTTTACGAAAACAACAATGTATGAACCTAGATGCTGTATTTATTTATTTATTTATTTATTTATTTATGTATTTTTCTCCGCTGTTTTAGGTCCATATATCATAGATCACCTGTTCAGGGGGCTTTCAGGGAACATGCTAACATAAGGCAATGCTATGAAACCACTTCACCACTTTTACCACTTCAACTGTGCGAACAGTTGCGAAAGCAAAAAGTAGCTGCTGCCCCCATTCTGTTGTCATGGTGACTACTTACCTGTAAGCAACGGATCTTTTTTGGAATTTAGCATCGGAGCATTTTGAATGCTAAACGTTAAAGAAAAATAATTGTTCGAGAACCGATAAAGACATAAGTAGATGCTCAGTGCACAGTGGAGCAAACACCTCAAGGCAGGAATCTCGTTTCCGATCCGAGCGATGATGAAGAGTGAAATAAGTGCCTGCAGGAAAACAGCAGCAAATCTCTTGCCTTGTAAAAATCTTTTATGTGATTTTTTTTTTTTTTGTTTGTTTTTTTTGTTTTATTAGTTCTCCGCTTGGCACTTGTTTTTCTGCCTCTTCCCTCGGTTTTCGGGTGAAATGTACCCTTCACTCCACTCAAGGCTGCTTTGGCTCTGGAAGAAATACAGAGTTCACTTCCCAGAAGTTGATGTTCATGATGTTCATGGTGTCGAGCGAATGTGGGGTTCTTCTGGAAGATGGTGGGGTTTTATAAAGATGATTCAGGGAGCAGGACTAATGGTGTGTAGCTCCGTCCGTCCGTCTTCGATTTACCCATCAGAACATCAACCGAGACATCGATCCATCATCCTTCACCTATGACATCTGTCCACCTTTCAGTACAAAATCTCCACACATTTCATTCCATCTAACTATGCATCTATCTATCCATACATACATCCATTTCCCTTTTTTTTTTGCAATCATCGCCATCCTACTTTTTCGAACTCATCTATGTTTATCTTTTTTTCATCCATCCACCACCTTGTCCTCCTCCATCCATGCTGTTCGTCCGTATATCCGTTTTTATCCGAATCATCCATCCATTCACTGATTCCTGTTTCTCCTCAGTGGCTTGTCATAATCTCTAGCAGCTGTTCATCAGCGTGACCTCTGCGTTCAGTTTAATATTTTGCGACTGCTGTTTACGATGAAATGAAAAACTCTTTTGGGGATAAGGGGTAGGAATAAAGCCCAGAAGAAATATAACCTTCCTGGAATACCTTCGACGTGTGTGTGTGTGTGTGTGTTTGTCCCCAGGGTTGTGCTGTATATTTTAGCTCCTCAGGTTTGCTCTAATGCTTGGAATGCAGTTGAGGTGCTTGTGTGTGTGTGTGTGTGTGTGTGTGTGTGTGTGTACCTGGCTGGTTCCTGAGCTGTTGTTAGTGCTGTGTGTTTCTTTTTTCAGTTCAGTGGTTTTTAATGTGATCCTAATGTTATTGTTTTTAAGTTTATTGAGGGTGTAAATATTTTCAGTGTGACTTAATTTGAACTCCTGATGTTTAGTGTCTTGTTTTAGGAGTGATAAAATCCTTAACTATGCATGCATGGAAAAAAAAAAAGTACTGTTTTTGTTTTTAATTCTGCACGAAGGGAAGTCACGTGTGAACAGTATCGGAAAGGAAACCTTTAATCGTCACGTAAAACTTTTTTCTTTTTTCTTTTCTGTAAACGTGACTTATTTCCTTTCTCCCCGTTTCTTCGCTAATGATTCACGGACGTTCCCAGAACTGCCTGCTTGTTTTGCGCCAGGCCGAGAAGGTTTACGAGCGTTCTCTGTTTCTAATGCTGGGGGTTAATCAGTGGCTGATTGTCTCCTTCTTGCATGATTGAATTTATTTATATACGTTTTACTTTTCCCCCCCCGGCTGTCTGGCTTCCTTCCATCGCCGCCTGCTGTAAACAGATTTGCTAAACGAACGGAAAACGAAGCTGAATCATGGAAGGTGAAGCGCCTGCAGGGATTCTCTGCACTCGTATTTGTTTTATTTTTGGGAACTCGTCTGACCTTTTCTGCTCGTTGGCCTGCCGATGAAACGTGATGTTCTGAGGATCCTGATGTTGGGAAGATGACTGAGGGGAGAACTCTCCACACCAGTAGGGAGCTGCACTCTGTACTCCTTATTCAAAACTATGACCTCGAATTAAATGGGAAACAGAAATATAAGAAATAAAGCTTGTAACGAAGCAGAAGCGCTTGATGGTACCGCTGAGTGTATACAAACTATATGGACAAAACACCAAACTTTTCCAGCTTTGTGGTTCTTTTCCAAAACGAATTGTCTTTGGATGCAGTATGCATTTCCCTTCACTTTAACTAGGAGACTCAAAGCTGTTCCAGCACGACGATGCCTCTGTGCCCAAAGCCAGCTTCATGCAGATTTACTTTACATGGTTGGAGTAGAAGATCTCCTGCTGTAGAGTTCTGACTTCAACTCTACTGAACATCTATAGTCGCGGTCCCCAACCTTTTTTGCGCCACGGACCGGTTTAATCACGGACCGGCCTTTAAGGTGTGGCGGATAAATACAACAAAATAAAATGATACGACCATAAAAACTGGTATTTTCTAAATATAATAATAAATGTGAATCCACTGTGTTGTGTTTTGTTCATTTTGCTAGCTTGGGGGTTTGAATTTAGCGGTAATGTATTATGTGTTAGTGGCCCGAGCAGCTCCTTTTAAGAAGGTAGCGGATAGAGGTAAGACATGTGACTGAGGCATCATGACCTGCATCAAGAGTGAATCATAGACAAATGTGAAGGAGAGATGTTGTTTTGTTCATTTTACTCGCTTGGGGGTTTGAATTTAGCGGTAATGTATTATGTGTTAGTGGCCCGAGCAGCTCCTTTTAAGAAGGTAGCGGATAGAGGTAAGACATGTGACTGAGGCATCATGACCTGCATCAAGAGTGAATCATAGACAAATGTGAAGGAGAGAATCCGATCATTTTCCAAAATGAAACATGGTTCAGAATCAGATAATAAAGAAAACATTAATAATGTAAGTTATTTTTGTGTATCCTTTCTGTGCGGCCTGGTACCAATTGACCCACCGGACCGGTGCCAATCCTCGGCCCGGGGGTTGGGGACCACTTATCTGTAGGATGAATGGAAACGCTGACTGCACCCCAGTCCTCCTCACCACCTCCTATCCACAGACACACTCCAAAATCTACTGGAACATCTTCCCAGAAGAGTATAGTTCATTATAACAGCAAAGGCTTAGTCTGTTATGTACTTTAAAATATTTAGCTTTAGAAGACGTGAAGCATAAGGCTACTGTTCTGCACCGGAGCATAAAAGGTTAGGACGGACCCTGCCCACAGGTGACAGCTGTGCAAGTGCTTATTTTCACCACCGGCTATTAAAATCTGATGATTGGTGCTGATGGGACGCCATAAAAAAACAATGGTACCAGGAAATAGCTATGCAGATTGTTTTTTAAAAGTGTTGTAGGCATTGAAAATGAAATAATGTTCAATCCAAGGCTCCACCAAGAAGTATCCATATTTCTGTTAACATATTTCTTGTTTACGCTCAAGAGTTTTGAAAATGGCAACCAAATTTCTCCAGACCATCTCCAGAGTGACGAGTGTTACCCTGTGCACGCGCTAAAACGTCAGGACGATGTTCATCACGGCGGAAAATCAGTTGCTGAAAAGCAATTTCTCTATTTTGAGAACACATCTGGAATTCAGTTTGAATGTCTTTGTCGTCTCATGCTGAACACGCAGGTTTTAACTATATTTTTTTACCCGTAATCGCCACCTGCTGGCCTGGAGAGTTTTTATTTTATTTTATGTATATAAAAAACTAAAAAAAAAAAAAACCTGTTTTAGGTGTGGGTGGGGCATCAGAGGGTATTTTTATTTTTTTTTGTCCTGTGTCAGAAATGCGGTTTATTAGCTGATGAATAGTGACGAGTGTTAAATCGGAAGCGTTCGTGTCGCCTTGTAAAATTGCTCATGCAATGTTTTTCATCGCTCGCCTTTCAGCCTCCATCCTCTGAAACAAAGACAAGCTGCTTTACTTGTTCGCTTCCGAGAACTCTTCCACCACAGGCATGGTCGATGGTTGTCTTTGATTGTGGGAATTTTCTGGAAGTTGTGTGACTATGTATGTGTGTGCAAGTATATGTGTATGCGTGAGAGACAGACAGACTGTGTGTCAGCTTGTGAAGGCTTTTACTGACCCTGTCTGTTGGATGATTAGAGAAATTTATCACAAACACGTGTGTGTGTGTGTGTGTGTGTGTGTGTGTATATACAGGAATCTGAATTTTCCAGAAATTATCCAGTCTGATTTCCAGAATCCCAGAACACCACACACTATATGGACTAAAGTATTAGGACACCTGCCTTCTCTAGCCATAAGTAGCTCTTTCTCAAACTGTTGCCACACAGTAGGAGGCACACAGTTGTATTGTATAAAATGTCTTTGGATGCAGTAGCATGGAACTTTTTTCATTCACTCCTTCAGGAGACCCAAACCTTTTCAAACACAATGCCCCTGTGCACAAAGCCTGCTCCATGAAGTTATGCTGGAGTGGCCTGATATAGAGCTCTGAACTCAACCATGCTGAACACTTTTAGGGTTAATGTGAACGCTGACTTCACCCCAGTCCTTCTCACCTACATCACTACCTGACTTTACTAACAGCCTTGTGACTGAATGAGTCCAAATCTCCACAAACACACACCAAAATCTAGTGCAACATCTTCCCAGTAGAGTGGAGTTTATTAGAACATTGAATGGGGACTAATTGTGGAACACAAACTGAACTTTATGCTCATGTGTCCATGTTTTTTTCCTCTATATAGTGAATAAAAGCTAATGGAAAGAGAATGTTTAAACAGTATATTATTCCATGTGAAGTGATTAATTACCTGTGAGGGGAAAAATTCACTGTACATTTTTTGTCCTGTCTCGTTTCAGACGACCCGTCCGATGCTGATGTTTGGCTGCTCAACAGCTGCACTGTCAAAAACCCAGCTGAAGATCACTTCAGGAACAACATCAAGTAGGAGCTCGCTTTCTTTTTGAATAATGTTAGGACATCTACTACTACAACACACGCATTCTGTTCAGATATTTTGTGCCCCAGCTTGACCTCTTCTCTAATCCTCACTGCACACAGACAGTTTACATTACCCACAATCCCACTTTCCTTAACATCAACATCTGTGTCCGTTTCAGCCGAGCACACACTCCTACACACAAACACGCACACGCATGTCTGTGTCTGCTCAGTCTCGGCCTGACTCGCAGGTCGTCTGCAAAGTTTTATTATAGACTGATCATTTTCTGAACATGAAAGCAGGATGTGAGAGAGACACAGCCGAGGTACACTTCAGTGCATTTTAACTTTCTCTTACCAGACATATATTGCTTTTAAAAAAATTATAAGGAAAAAAACACAGAACTGCTAAATGGTCAGTCTGTCTGTCTTTCTTGAGATCACTTTAGAAATGGCCCCCCACAAGCCCCGCCCCTTTACCCTCCACTGTTATTGAGTTTTATAGCAATTACATAAACATCATGACAATTCAACTGCTACTTTCACCGTGTGTGCTTCTAATTCACAGTAGAGAAAGTTATAAAGCTTCGCCCCCTCATTGTTCTATCTGTTTGGTGACATTTCATATGAAAATCTCACTATTTCCATAAAAACTGCCAGATTGAAGCAAGGCAATGCTTTGCATACGTGTGTGTGTGTGTGTGTGTGTGTGTGTGTGTGAGTGTGAGTGTGTGTCACTGCTTTTGACACAGGAGCGTGACTTCCTGAAAATAATACAATCGTAAAGGTAATATGAACCCTTAATTGAGTAGCAGGTTTTTATTCCACAGTGACACACAGCTATATAATATTCATACAGTGATTATTTTACACTGTTGTGCTGCTGTTTTTGTTGGAATTCAATTCGTGGTTTTTTTTTTGATGAAATGTTTGTCTTTTTTTTTTTATTTGTGTTGCAATTTTCAATTGTAGAAGTTTTTTATTTTTATTTATTTAGTTTTTGCAAGCCTATTTGTTTGTGAGTTAGAATAACCAGCTCAAAAAAAGTAATTAAATTACATAAAATTTTTCTGTTTAAGATTTACATTTATAACTGCTTTAATTAAAATGTTTTAAGCTTTAAGGCACATTAAAAATGCTATTTTAACTAATTTTTAAAAATAATAATATTTAGTCTGTTTTCGAAAACCAAGATTACAATGCATCGATTTATTCTTTTTTTTTTTTTACTTTATTAATACCAAAAAACAGTGGATTGGCCGTGCACTTCATCATCTGTGACTCACTGCAGTGTTTTAGACTAAACACTGCGTCAGAATAAACACACATCTCGTGAAGAGCCCTGGTTGTATTCTGACTCTGATGAGGAAGTGAATGTTCACACACACTATGAGAATGAGCGAAAGCTTCAAATATACAGCACAGGAAACAGCTGCAATTCAGGTTTGATACTCAGGGAGTGCTGTTGGGTAGCTGAAACTCTATACACTATATATTTGTGGACACCTGAGCATAAGATTTGTCTGTGCTTTCTAAACATCCCATTCCCTATTTAGGTCTATATTTGCTGTTATAATTCCCTCCACTCTTCTGGGAAGATGTTCCACTAGATTTTTTTGGAGTGTGTTCATGATTTGTGCTTGTTCAGGGTGTTAGCAAAGTCGGGTACTGTAGGGTGAGGAGGCTTGTGGTGCAGTCAGCGTTCCAGTTCATCCGGTAGGGTTGAGGTTGGAAATCCATTTTACTCCAGATTTTCCACTACAACCCATATAAAGCATATCTTCATAGAGCTGGCTTTGTGCACAGGGACATTGCCATGCTGGAACAGGTTTTAGGTAGCCAGATAAGCCAACAAACTAATAAAATATATTTGTATATAAATAAATATTGTTCTTGTATTTGTGAGCATAAAAAAACTTCAAATGTCAGCTCACCACATAGTCTCCTTTGTTTTATTAGGAATATTTAATTTACATTTTTATATATTATTGATCCTTTGCTTGATTTTTAAAAAATTTCTAAATCATTTTATACCAAAACAATTTAGGACTAATCAGTTATTGTGTTGAAGAACTGTCTTTATTTTCATCCATTTTGCTAACTTTCCATTTTGTTCTTGTTGTCACACACATTATAGCAGCTATAAATGGTCATTCCTTCACCAGCCTCATTTTTTAATTCCCTCACCAGCCTCATGTTTGTAACAAAAAAAAAAATCTCAGCATAGTTCTGACACTGGAAACTCCCTACATGTTCAGCATGTTGTTTTCATTGATTTTACTCAGGATCTCTAGATAATTCTGACTATTCAATTAGCATGACTTATGAATTCAGTTTGTGTGTGTGGAATGTTGTAAAACCTGACACAAAGGGGTCTGTGTAAGAAGATTCCAGTGATGGCTGGACCAAAAAAAACCCTAAATTCAGTAGATTTTAGGTGTTTTAAACAGAACCCTGGTGTCTTCTCAGCAGTTTCACTGGTTTGAGATGGATGGGTTCACAGTCTGATTCTGACTGATGACTAAAGCTGGAATCTAGAATAGAGCTGCTATCTTCTCCACCTGACCCATGAAAAGACTTGGAGTGGTGGAGCGATTAGATGTGCAGCTTGGGCACTGGATTGATCGAGGCCCTGAGGCTGTAAAGAAAATAAGCTGTGATGGATGGTGACCTGGACGTTATGATAACCTTTTTACAGCTCCGTAAACAAGGTTACTCTTTTACCACTGACTCCATCTATTCATTCATTCATTCATTCAGTCTTCCAATATCACCACCTCACAGTTATACTATATGGTGTCAAACTACCACCCTCTCATACACTCTTACAGTATTTCATTTCCTGTTAAAAACAAACACTTTTATTGCTAGTGGAAGTCAGAGGCTCCGAAGCAGAAGAAACAAGGAAAGAGAAATACAGATCCTCTTAAATGAAAGCTAATTTCAGGAGCCGGAAATGGAGCCTTGTGATTGTGTTGCCTGATCTCACTTTCTGAATTAATAACTGACTTCACAGATATTAATGAGAGCGTGCTCAGGCTTGTTGTTCTTGACCTCAGCGTAGGTATTAGTTAAAGCACTGAGGAAAATGTTCCTTTTTCGCCACTTCATATGATGATGATGATCTCACCACCTCTGTGTTTCAACGACGACCTGTACCATTCGCACACGATGCCTTTTCGTTTCTTGTCCTTTCAATCGATCCACAACTCCCAGCTCACCAGGAAGCAGACACTCCCACACCCCTAATTAGCATAACACCATTCATCCATCGTCAGAATTCGGAAAGATTTGGAGACTGGTTGTGACCCCGGCCACTAAAATCTCCCTCTTCTGGAAACTTGTTAATGAGCTTTTACCTCAGGAGACAAGCAAAACCCTCCTATCCACCCCCTACCTGCCTTTTCAATAACTAGCACTAATTAGCACCTAGCGCTCGTGTTGGCGAATAGCATGTCGCTGGCGGCTATTTGTGTGTCGAAAAGCGTTAGATGATTATCTCCCGTAGTAATAAAGACGTGATGAACATCTCCGAGCCGAACAATAAGGAAGGAGCGCGTGAGGAACGAAAAGCGTCCCGCTTTGGAAATATGATAATCCAAGGCTATTAGGACGTGTCGCATGCTGCTGATTAGACTTCAAACACTCGGATCCATTTTCTCTGCTAGCGCTTATATTAGTCATGTTTTTTGATATGTGGTAACGGGAGAGGTGTTTTTTGTCGTGTGCATCTTGGTGTTAAAAAGTATAACCGAATTAAAGAATCTTCGACTAAAAAGTGCAGTCTTTCGTCAGCTAGATAAAATCTGACAAATCGCAAAAACCCGAGATTCCTGAGGAAAAGATCCGACTCTTGCGCTCAGCAGATGCGAACGCGGCCTAGCGTCATCCCTCGGTGTCCCGAGGAAGAGCCCGGTTGCGATTTCACATACGTACCATCGCGTTTCTGTTCTCGTGTCAGCTGGAGGAATCAAAAGATATCAAACGGCGAATTTTCCGCTTCGCGCGTCCATGCGATTCCAGACCTCCCGTGCTAATCTTAACCTAGCATCAGAAGCGTTTAGCAAGCCCTGTTTACCCCGGCGTGTGTATCGGCGGCGTTAGTATCTGCGCTATAATTAAAGTCGTGCACACCGAGCCGTCGGCTTCCTCGCCAACGCCGAGCGTAATTCCAATGATCAGCGGAGCGCTTGCTTAACAAATAACGACCTCGCCGCATTCTATACCGCTCGAAATTTTAATAAAGCCTCGTGCTGGATTTACATCCACCCGACCGCAATAACACGCTTATTATTCATGAAGCTGTCTGATTAAATTGAAGTTAATTGATAAGAGACGTAATTGAATTCCTGGAACAGACCCAATCGCCTCTGAAGCCGAATTATATGTCGGGGCATGCTGGGTAAATTTGGGAACGCTGCGTAGGGATGTGAGCAGACTCGTGATCAGGGAGTCCACAAACAAGCTAAAGGGTCTCACTGTCTGTCCGTCTGTCTCTTATTTTATTTATTTATTTTTTACTTCCTCATCGAGTCCAGATTAGCCAGAAGCGCTAATTAGCGTTATCACTTCACACTCAGTCTGAAGTTATGCTAATGAGAAAGACGCTCAGAAATGCTCCCTCTTTACTTCCTCCTCATCAGCTCGCTCTTCAAACCCCGGCCTTGATTCCAAACCTTTTCAACATCTTGAAACCTCTCAGATTTTGTTAGGACCTCTTACATATATACACAAACACACACAACTGACTTGAAGGTCAAGAATGTTCGTGTTTGTACACCATAAGAACAAAGACACCTAAAAACCTTGATGTCGGTTTTTTCATCAATTCCGGCGACTTCCTGTAGACTTCCTGTTTATTTCAGTGTATTCATGGCAGCTGTGTTACTCGGTATGGATTTGATTTTTGGAGCAAGACGTCATCTCGGGTTTCTTGAATATTCATAGAGGGTCAGAGCTCGATCTGAGGCGCACTCAATAATCCGCTTTTTTTTTTTCTTTTTTGTGCGCTCACTCGGTCCGGCTCGATACGACTCCTCCTCCACTTGATCAGGTTTAACTCTGCATGATCCAAATCAGCAGGAAGTCGGATCGGTTTCTTTTCACAGCTTCCAAAACGTGTAAGATCATGATTATGCGCTTCTATCTGTTCTGACTCGATTGCAGAGAAGACCATTTTTGTATTTCCTTTTTTATTTCTTAAGGAGGAAAAACCCAAAACGTTTCCCGAACGTAAATGATCCCACACAATACACACAAACAAAGCCTTAAGAAAAAAAAAAGTACCCTCGTAATTAAATCCTGGCCTGCTGCGAGTTGAGCATGGGGTGGGGTGTGAAAAGATGATTTCTGCTTTCGTGGGGCTACAGCAGGGATTCCTGTTAGGATTTTTTTTTTTTTAAGTCCAGACACAATGTGTCTGAGCTTCATTAAATCAATAATTCACAGCGTTCATTTAATGAGATCTTTCTTTTTTTTCTTTTCCCCGAAATGAGCTTGAAGAACAGCTTTTTTTTTTTTTTTTTTTATCTTTTATCAATGATTTTTTTTCTCTATAGTAAAATGAAACTTTTGTTCGAATTGTTGTGTTTAAGAATTAGGAAAACTGGGTGATTTTTCCAGACGTTGCCACGCCCCCGATGCATTCTTTAAAACTTGCATCCATTAATATTGGTAGTATTCCCTCAAGGTGCGCTTCCTGTCAAAACACCCGATTTCCGCAGATAATTCCTCACACCAATCCCATGGTGAATACAAAACTGGGATTCTTTATTCTTTTTTGCTTTGAGATGATTTTCTGCTCAGCGCGGTTGTACAATGTTTTTGACCTTGTTCTTTGCTTGAACCAGTTTTTAATTCACCACTGATTCTTGCTGGATGTTTTTTCTTTAACCCAACACGAATCCTAGAGTTTTGTCCGAAAGTCACACACTGATGTACGGAGCACAGGTGTTTTTTTTTTAAGATGTGTGCTGAGGTGTTTAATGAGTGTATACGAGGTAAAGTGATTTGATTAGGATTTGGTTTTGTTCTCAGATGTTGGTTTTGTATACAGAGGGTCAGGTTTGCACAGATAAGGCTTTTCTAACCAGCGTCTCATACCGGCCCCTGTGTATGTGTCTAAAGTTAATGGCCCCTGATTAAACACCCCTGTGAGAACGCCTGCTCGTGCGCTCTGGTTTTTCTTATCGAGCTCGTGAAGCGGGCGAGCAGCCGTCTACCACCTGCTGAGCCAACACTGTATTTACTCTCCAAAGCCCTCGCACCTGTCCCGCGTCTCCGCCCTTTGCCTGTCCTGGCTCAAAGTCGCTGCTCTTCACCGTGGCCTTGGGAGCCTGGGAGACGCCATTTCCCCTGTTTACTCAAACCGTCTCTCTGTAAACGTCCAACAAATCTGTTGCACAATCATATCAATTAAAAGGCAAAGTTAAACAAACGATAGAGGAGCTTTATTTCTCTCTCTCTCTCTCTTTCTCTCTCTTTTTATCCCCGAGCTGTTTACAGTGCTCTCTTGGCTCAGAAACAGAACCCCGTGTTTAAATACTGACTGCATGGCAACCCAAATCACCTGGGGCTGTTAAAGGCGACAGGGAGAGGCAGCTTTTGTTCGTTGTGTGCGTGTCTTTTATGGATTTGGAGGCATATGGGCAGCTCTAGAGGTTTTGGGTTCCCTTTTGGCAACGAGCACACGGAACAGGCAGGTGTTGGTGTGTTTCACTTGACGCCGCCCCGCTCTCCAAACGTTCAGCCTGGATCGAGTGTTACACGGAAATACTTCACGTTATTGCCAGTGCTCATAACAGATAACCCGAGAGGAACAAGTTGAATAAATTGACTTCCACACCTATCGGAGTACACACACACACACATCTGCCATTCGGGTTATACATGATGTTAACAGATACTGATATAGTAGTAAATAATCAGTCATCACAGGTGCTGATGAGTCATTAGAGACCTGACGCCTGCATGTTTTTTTTTTTTTTTTTTTTTCCCTGACTTCTTCCTTCAAGTGTCCTTAAAGAGACCAAAAACTGTTCAGGTGACTTCAATTATCTTCATTAAACATAGTGCAACCTTTTGTAGTAGCTTCCAGCAGTGTTTCCCTGTAGGAGAGACTTTTCAAAACACGAACCTTTCTGTTAGAATCTATAAAACACAAACCAATTCTTTGAAGACCCGCCTCGAAGAGCACGATTTCCTCACACGGTACCAAGAATCTGAGCGTTGTTTTTCTGACAAGTTCTGGATATTTCGACAAAAACGATTAGTGACCATTCTCAAACAAATGACAAACCAAAGATCCCTATTCAGGGTTAAAGTTATAAAGCAGAACCGGGGAAACAGGTTTGAATTACCAAGAATTCAAGCACTTAAAGTTCTAAATACACTGTTAAGAAGAAAGTGCAGAACAAACACACACACAAGCTGAAGACTATCCCAAAGGTTCTTTAAGGATCATTAATAAGGTGGATTTGTTATTCAGTTCCATACTGATCCATAAATGGTTTCTCCTCAAAGGGTTGTTCAGACTTAGCTTCCTATACAAGGTTCTTGGCTTCCATACCCACCTGAGCATACAGTACGTACCTGCCAACAGGAGGCTCCTGACCCATGGAGCCAATTGGAAAGGTAGCTTATGAAGCCATGTGCATCCACTGGATGATGTTAGATGGTGAATTGAGTGCGCTGACTATTCGAGTCCAGATGCCTATGTTTGCTCGAGGTCATGTTTTTCTTTATTCGTTGTAATCCCCCCCCTTCCCTGTTTGCTTGCATGCCCAGTGCACTCTGTAACGATAAGGTGTTTGGATCAGGAATGCGTGCTTTCGTCTCCAGCATGGACACTTTATCACTCATCTGTTTACTTTCAGCTTAATGGTTAAGATTCTGAAGAGATTGTGTTCTGGAACAGAACAGTTTGTTTCTCCGAACTTCTCCCTGCTCACATGCGCGTATTATTATGAATTGTTTTGCCGAGCACCAGTCAGGATGGGGATCTGGAAATGTTCTTTTTTGGGTACTAAGCCTTGAGTGGACATTTTATTTCTGCACCACATTGGACACTGTTCTGTGTAGAAACCAGATTATTGGGAAACGGCGATGTGACGAAACGATCCAAAATGTGCAGCCACAAATTGGTAAAGTCCTGATGAGAGAGGAAACAACAACAAAACTCACACTTAATGGACCCCTCACTCTTGAAAAAATCTAATAAAACAAATACAAAAATGTTCTTGGATTTTGAAAAGTGGTTCCTTTGGAACTTGCTATATTATTGTCATCTTCTGCAGTACAACTGCGAGGGTTCCTTCAGTGAGGAACAACTTAAAGAATTGTTTTCTTTATCAGTAGAGAATGTAAAAAAAGATTCAGCATTCAACTCCTGGCAGGTTTTAGATTTACACCAGTACAAAATGTTCCTCAGGGGGTTCTCGAAGGGTTCTTTTGAATAAATACGAAACCCTGGCACTTTTTTCCAGAACGACCCTCAAATGTATTTTGTAAAGCCTCCGTTTTGGGGTTCTACAATGAATGGACTCTATGGATTAAAAAGGAGCTAAATGAGAAAAAGGAACGTGAACCTTTTACAATGATACTAAGAGCAAAATAACCTCAGCAGAACGGCTCATTCTTTTCGTAACCACGGTAACAGGTTGCTTCTTCAGATATGGGTCAGGTCTTTGTTACAATCCCACTGATCTCTAGCCACCTTCTGTCCTACACAGGACCTCATTTTCCCTGAGAGTATCCGAACCTGAGCTCGGCGTCCCACCTGCTGCCGTATCCAGCATCTCCGGTTACGGATCTCTGTATACCCAACACGGACAGAAAGCTATCGGGTTCTAACGGCATCGTTATAGAACAGCATGCCGCTGCCGCGCTCTTTTTCTCTGACCTTTGCAAAGCGTCTGTTCTCAGCACAATTGTCCGTTGAAAGGCAGAGACCCAGGAGCACCGAGCACATGCTGCTTTCAACGTAGCCTTTCAGGAAGGGCCAAAGGGAGAAGGGCGACTCGGCACACACCAGCTTTTCTTGGGACATACTAAGCAAAGTTTTATTTGTTTAATTTTTTATTTATTTTTTTATCGTTGAATCAAGGTCTATAGTGGCAAAAAAAAAAAAGGTCACATGACACCGGTTTGGTTTCCGCCCCATTTTCGGTGGCCACTTTTTGACCATTTTTTGAAAAGTGTGAAGAAGCATAACTCTGTCCACACCTGTGAGAGATGACAATTGGGGGCGTGGCTTGTCAAAGTTTTTTGTTCAAATGAGAAACACTAGTAGCTGGATCCCCAATTAGTCATCCCTAATTAGCATAAAAAATGCTGCCAAAATCTCAATTTTGAGAATGAACAACATTTTAGTGTCCGTTAGCAAGAACACAGTGTTAGATCTCCTCGTGTGTGTGTGTGTGTGTGTGTGTGTGTGTGTGTGTGTGCATGCTCCATGCACAAGCGAGTCATGCTACATGACAGCCAGGAAGCTGTGACCTTTCCCAAGCACCTTGAGGGGGTTTTCTAGCTCACATGCTACACTGGAGATATATATATTTTTTGAGGTCGATGTTCTCTTAAAGCTCTGAAACGTCCCCTAGCGCTTGAAGACAAGGCGTCTCCAGGCTGCGGAGCTGCTCATACATGCAGAAGGAGGACCTGTGTGATGAGGTGTCCCGAGGTGGAGGTTCATGATGGCCTGCTAGAGTCTCTGATCTGATCGGATACTCTGTATTCTTTGTACATTTGTCCTTTTCTATGAAGTAGTAAGTGTTTTAATTGGGTTTTAGTGATAACAAAATCGTAATGAATAATGTTAACACTATAGTCATGTATGAAATGTGTGATACGATGGACGAACACAATAACTGACTACATCTTTTTCTTTTTAAAATGAACTATATTGACAAAAGTATTGGGACACCTGACTTTTCCAGCCATATGTGGTTTTGATCCAAACTGTTAGCACAAAGCTGGAGGCACACAATTGTGTAGGACCTCTGTGGATGTTGAAGCATATCATATTCTCTTTCTCCTTCTTTCCCTCTGTCTCTCTCTCTCTCTCTCTCTCTCTCTCTCTCTCTCTCTCTCTTACACATTACTTGGATGAGCTCAATCCTTTTGGGTGTTCATGTGCAATTTTCTCTCTCTCTCTCTCGCTTCTCAACACCTTTTCAGGTAATTAATCCTCTCCCTTTTAAGTTCTCTACTTACAGTAATTTGACCGTCAGGATCACTTTCACTCCACTAGAAAATCCTTCTCAGTCATGACTGCCATCTTGTTTTCAACATATTCTTCATTTCCTCACTTGAACTACCATCTACTACAAACTACTGTCATCAGGAATCCTGCAGATTTAGGGTAGTAAATGAAATGATAAGAGTCAGTAATAAAAGGGCTTCCAAAGCCCAATCCCCTTTTTTATTTGTTTTTTTGACGTCTAAAGTGAAAACTCTCCAAATGTTAACGAAATGGTCTTGATAGAAATCCGATCGGTTATGTTCACTTCTTTTACTCGGAAATATGCACTCGGTTTTGGGTGCCAAAAGTTTTGCCCATAACTGTAATAATAAACCTTTTATTTATATTGCTTCTTTCGTACATTAAAGTGATGCAGTGCAAATATTATTTATGGCCACGTTTAAATGTATAATAATGCAGTGTAATCATATTTATCATATTCATAATCGTATTCATTTTCAAATAAATGTAATATACTTATTATAATATTATCTGCACTGTTTACACTAGGTTGCAAATTGCACTTTATTTGGCTTGGACAACTTACTTTTAGTCCTTAGCTTTGTGATGGAGCTCTGTGTCTCGTGTGATGGAGCTCTGCGTCTCGTGTGATGGAACTCTGAGTCTCGTGTGATGGAGCTCTGAGTCTCGTGTGATGGAGCTCTGCGTCTCGTGTGATGGAGCTCTGCGAGTCGTGTGTTTAAATGTTCAAATGCTCAAATATCTTATGTTTTAACAGAATAGAAACTAGCATCACCACGTCACTCTTGTACCTGCTGCTGTTATGTGTCTTTATTTCTCCATCTTTCTTTTCTGTGATGAGAACCTAGTAATTTTTCTTTAGTTTTTTCCCCCCATTCGTTTATATTCTTCTGCACACTAAATCAGATGATGGTGGTAGGACAGTGTTTCATGTCAGTCTCTTTACCACAGACATGTGGTGTGTTGATGGTTAGCGGAGCGTGTTGGCCTACAGGAGAAACTCTTTAACATGTAACAGTACTGTTGAACAGAGTGAGGGTTTCTTTCAGGTAGCAGTTTGTTATACTGTAAATACACACAGAGAGAGAGAGAGAGAGAGAGAGAGAGAGAGAGAGAGAGATGGAGTGTGTACGTACAGAGACAACTTAATTCCTGAGCTCTGCTTAAACCACAAACACATCATTCTCTGGGTGTTTACACTAAACACCCAGAATGCACCTGCAGACCCTGATCAGATGCTTTGCACGTGTTTTTTGTTTTAATGTATTATTTCAACCGAATTAGTATAAAACCACAAGCCGGTTTGTTCATTCACCCCCCCCCCCCCCCCCCC
>MU551646.1:325185-360185 GCA_024362625.1 Silurus asotus
CCCCCCCCCCCCTTCATCATTCACTTTTATTTCTGCTTACTCTGTGACGACTTGCAGCTCTTTCCGTCCCCTATTCGTTTTCATCCCCCCGCTCTCTGACTGTGAGCTGACAGGGTGCTAACGAGCATCGCGGCTGACACACTTCTCCAGTTTCTCAGCAACATTTTAATGATTTCAGCTTCTCTAGGAACACAGGGAACTCAGGAACTCGTTCTCTTTTTGTGCTTTTTCCTCTCATCTCTCTCTCTCTCTCTCTCTGTCTATCTTGTATTATGTTTCTTTGGGTAAGGAGGCAGTGGATGGTGTTAGAGGCATAATACAGGAGGATGATGTTAGTGTGGGATTTCTGCACTGCTGAAGGAGAAATACAAAGCAAAACGATCCAGGTGTTTTACATCTGGAATCTGGTTTGTAGTTCTGCAGATGATCAAAGCTTTTACTGTTTCATTATTGCCCTTAAATAAATGACATACAGTGGTGTGAGAAAGTGTTTGCCCCCTTCCTGATTTCTTTTTTTTTTATTTTGCACTTTAATGTTTCAGATCATTAAACTCATTTAAATATTAGTAAAAGAAAACACAAGTGAACACAACATGCAGTTTTTTAGCAGCAACAACTGCAATCAAGCGTTTGTGATAACAACCTTTAGCCTTTATGTTCTTTTTGCTCAGCAGCGGTTTTAGTCTCGGAACTCTGCCATGGTGGAGTCATGAACACTGACCTTAACTGAGGCAAGTGAGGCCTGCAGTTGTTTGGATGTGGTTGTGGGGTCTTTTGTGACCCCTTGTATGAGTCGTCGCTGTGCTCTTGGGGTAATTTTGCCCACTCCTGGGAAGTTTCTCCACTGTTCCATGTTATTGCTATTTGTGAATAATGGCTCTCACTGTGGTTCGCTGAAGTCCCAAAGCTTTAGAAACGGCTTTATAACCTTTTCCACACTGATAGATCTCAATTACTTTATTTCTCATTTGGTTCTGAATTTCTTTAGATCTCGGCAGGATGTCTAGCTCTTGAGGATCTTTTGGTCTACTCCACTTTGTCCTATTTAAGAGATGTCTTGATCTCTTTTCAAACACTTTTTTACACAGGGCCATGTAGTTTCGGATTTTGTTTTTCCTTAATAATAAAACCTTCAATTTAAAACTGCATTGTTTCTTCAATTGTGTTATCTTTTACTAATATTTAAATTAGTTTGATGATCTGAAACATTAAAGTGTGACAAACATGCATAAAAATAAGAAACCAGGAGGGGGCAAACACTTTCTCACACCACTGTAAACAAGTTCCTCGCCACACTGTCTGGCGTGTGAGGGTTTGTGATCCACGCCATCGTTCGTTAAATCTTTAATAAAAAGGATTTTGCGAGAAGCTGAAGAGAGATGATGTGCTGCGACAGAAAAGGCCAAGCTGAGCGCTTCTCATCCCGGAAAAACAAAATGACACTGCTGCTAACAAGTGTGGCAGCTAAATCTGTCTCGATTAAAATCATCCTGCCTTTCATCCGCGCGCGCGCGCGCGCGCGCACACACACACACACACACACACACACACACACACACACACACACACACACACACACACTTTCTCTCTCTCTCTTATTCACATTTTAATGTAATGAACCTTGCCTTGAACCTTTTATTTAATTGCCAGTGCCCCACATTTTGCTGTGGAAAAGAGAGAAGGAAGGCAATAGAGAGTGAATAGAGATTTAATTAGGAGCCGGCATTGTGTGGGCTTTCTGACATTTTTCAATGAAAACACTGTTTAGAATAAATAATGATCGCCGGAATAAGAGGCTTTTAAAGCACGTCAACACACACACACACACACACACACACACACTTGACTATGGATCCCGAAAACATTTCTCCTGAACACCACATTCACACTTGCTTTTACAGTCTCACCCATTCAGAGTTGCTGCATTTCTAATAAAATTATGCAAAAATTCATTTATTTCTGCAAAAACAACCCAAAAAATTTAAATAAAATTTAAATCTAGCTTTAGAATATAACCTGATCATCGTTTGGTAGGCTGGATTTTAGCTCGTGATCACACAATCACCTCTTTATCATCATGATCTCACCTCTTTATTATCATACTCTGCAGCCTTAGAAGTTTGTTCATGTCCTGACAGACCAGCAGGACCCAGAAGCCAGCAAAGAAGGCAATAAACCTGGAAGGAGAAAAACTTTGTCATGTCCTCCCTCAGACCTTCAGCGCTCTGTCAATCATTGTATATTAAACAAGTGAGTGTCAGGCCACATGCCATTAATCAGCTCCTGCAGGTTGGGTTTGAGGTTCAGCAGTGGATCCTCACCTCATAGTCGTTCTCTTGTTTGAGATCTGAACAGATTGCTGTCTTTGCTGCAGAATCCACCGATTGCGCTTCCAAACCCTGGTATCGCGATAAACCCGAGATAACTGGGGTATCTCTTCTGTCTCGTAATCAGAACCTGCTGCACAGTTTTATCTCCACTTGCAGGCGCCGTGACGAATGACGCCGGATGTTTACACGAGCGGCTTATCGTTGCGTTTTTGCTCCTTCAGTAAGACGTCAGAGTTGTGCGTCATAATGCGACTTTGCAGGCACTAACCAGCATTGAGCACTTCAGAGCATGAAATTCAGCCGTTTAATTAGGCAATTACAAAGACTTAACTGTCACAAGTTTGTGTATTTCAAAGGTGGAATAACATGTGCATCAGTATAGAAGGAATATATATGAATGCCTGAATCAACCGACATGTATCTCAGGAATCAGATGAATCACGTCTTGAACTAATTAGATGAATCATATCTTGCGTTTATATAAATCGATTCTGCGTCAGGGAGGAATTTGGGATTGATATTGTGAATCCAACCCGATCAGGAGAATCAGGTGAATAAGTAAATACGGCACATTTAGCTGAATCACATCGCAAATGACATCCTTATTTAAGTAATATGCAACTCAGATGAATTGTGGCGGGTTTCTGATAAATGAAGTGAATTTGGTAGATCATCTTTGAGGAATCGGTCCGGGGAATCGGTTCTTGAATTTAACCATGTGAATGAAATAAATGTTACAGTAATTAAACAATCAGTATGTGGTTAAATATTAGATCTCACACTGCAGGGATCAATCAAACGGCATCCTGTTGCAGAAGCTTCCCCGGTTTGATTCGGTAGAATTGCGTCTATGATGAATCGTGAGTTGAATGAGGAGTAATGTTTCTGATTAGTCAAACCCACCGTGTTCGGGATGAATCAGTGTCTCACTCGGGACACACTTGAACCAAGATTTAAACAATGTGACTGAGTCAACATCAGCTGAATCATATTTTGGGAATCAGTTGAGCTTGAGCACACAGATCAAGTGAAGAGCAGGTGAGTCATATCAAACGAATCACATCTTTGAATCAGTGGAATCAGATATAGAATTGAAGGATTGTTGATGTATAACACATTGGGACTGGGACAAGCTGTTTACGTGGTCGAATGGGCTGAACTATATCTCGGGAGTCACATCCTGAATAAGTTCAGGATTTTCCGTAAGAGTAAGTGACTTTTTACTTGTCACATAGACATTATAGCACAGTAAAAGTCATATCCCAGTTATGTTAGGAAGCTGGGGGTAGCCATGGTGCAGAGCCCCCAGAGCACAGAGGATTTAAGGACCTTGCTCAAGGGCCCATTGTGGCGATACTGGAGCTTATACCTCCAACCTTCTGATCAGCAACCCAGAGCCCTAACCTAGTTATTTGGGAAAATTGCCAATTATCCCGGATGAACCAAATGATAAGTTAGCTCTGCGCTATTTGTCTAAAAGGCAAATGCTGGGAAGTGTACAGTATAAGCACGAGCCTTGACCCCCATGAGCTCGGGTGAGATCTCGGAGCAGCTGGATATGCTGTGATATCAGTGACTTCATCAGCAGCTCAGACATGGTCCAAACAGCACATCGTGTCCCGAACGGCCGGGTCTGTTGTGCTTGTCAGCTGTTTCTCTCTTTCAGCTCCATGCATGATAAAAGACTGTTTGGACCAGCAGGGTGCAAGCTGTTCCCTCACACACACACACAACACACACACACACACACACACACACACAAAGCCACGTTGTTGCTGCGTTGTGAAGTCATGATGTTTAACTCCTGTAGAATAAATCTGATGCTTTTTTTTCATCTCTGCTAAAGTTCTAATGTTTGTGAAGCACATAATGGTGTTATTCTGGAATCAAGGTACCAAAAATGATTACTGTCCATATGAGGCTAAAAGGCCACTGGTTAGATCTACGATTTCCTCTAGCGTAAAAAAAAGGGAAATCTGTTCTTGTATTGGATCATATCGATCTACTTAGAGAAGATCCAGATGAATCAGATAGATGAGATGTTTACGGTCAGACTGGAGAGTCACAGTTTAGGAATAACTTAATTCACACCTTTATTCAGGTGAATTCTGACTCGGGTGAATGAGGTGAAATGTGTTTATCAATGAAAGAAAGCGTTTTTATTTTCGGGGCGATTCGGGTGAGTCATGCCTCCAGTGAATTCATGTAGATTGTCCTTTAGGATGATTTTCGGTTAATCGGTTTTTTTAGTAAACAGGGTGAATCGTTTATATCGGATCGAACTGGAGCAGATTAAACGTTTGATCTTGTTTCTGGTGAGTCAGGTGAGTGATAACTCAGGGAATAATCCATTTGCATCTCGATTCAGGTGAACTGTGAGTCAGATTTATAGATACATGTCTGCTCTGTTTCTCGCACTCCTCTCTGCGACATTGACTGAGTGACATTGGTTTTTATGAGCTCCTTCTACAATTTGCAGATGCATTTAAAGGCAGTCGTGTGTGAACACAGCGAGCTCTAAAACTTTATTACACTTCTGCATGTTTTTATGATACATGTCTCAGCTTTAACCTTTTACTCAAAGCTCCTCTTTCACGAGGGGCCAGGTAGCGTCGTGCTTATAGCGGCTCGTCCAGGAGGTCGCTGTATCCCTTTAGAGAATAAAAATCAGTCCTGAGGAGAAATAAATGAGAAGTGTGTGTATGTGGTTTATGTAAATGTGTTGAAATTAGTGGGGATGGAATTTGAAGGTGCAGGAGATTGGGGATGGTGGAGTTTGGAGGTGCAGGAGATTGGGGATGGTGGAGTTTGGAGGGGCAGGAGTTTGGAGGTGCTGGATTGGTAAAGATCGAGGTATCCCTGTTTGTTCACAAAGTTTTTCTCACGTAGAATGTTAGTGCTTTGTTTCTCTCCAGCAGTGGGCTGAGCCAGTCTATGGGAACTCCTGCAGGTTGTGTAGTCCTGAGGTTTGGTGCTTGTGACCTGCTTGTTCTTCTCTGAGCTGTGTTTATATTCAACATTGGATTGTGGAGATGGTTATCTCAGCACATACAGCCATTAGCATTCTGCTCAGAGGAACTCTGCGTTCTGTGTTTACTGTGTGACGAGGTTATCATGCTTATCTGAGCTAATCACTGTGATGTTGATGCTACTGCAGTCACTCCAGGAAAGATTTTTTTGGAATCTTGCTTTATTTTAATCTGCATTGGTTGCTGTGTCTGCTGTGTTTATTTTTTGATAAATTTCTTGATTAGCTACATCACTTTTAGAACCACACACCCAGCTACAAAACATCCAATTTCACCCAGGGGCTTCTTGAGTCCATGACCACATCAGACATGTACCTGCACACTAGTTCTGTGAGTAGAACCAGAAATGAAATACCTATATATATTATTTTTTACTTAGAAGTGCACGACCATCTTCCACACCCACTGGTAAACTCCTCCGTCCTGAAGATGACTGGAAGCTTTGTTACAGCTTTGTTACCTCTGACACTGGAGGCTCTATCTATAAATGTTACATAAACATTGTATTTAAGTTCTGACCAATCCATTTTGAGTATTTTTACAATATGTGTGATTAGTTTTAAAGTGGCAGCTGAATCCCAGCTCAGAGCTCCGAGTTGTTCGTGTTAGCGCTCGTGTCACGCGTCTGTGTTTGGACAGCTTGGCCAGTGACTCATGAAGCGAACGGTCGGCATGTCCACATGTCCAGTAGCACTTGGTTTTCGTGTCCCTCACGACTCTTCTGTTTTGTTTTTTTTTTTTTACAAAAAATGGTCCTGCAAGGGTTCGAGTCTCCAGCTGGAAGTTTACCGTTTATACCCGAAGACTTGGTTGTTAATATTTTCATTAGCGCCATGTTCTCTCGTGTATCCTAAATGTAAACTTGACTCTTTTAAAAGGCTCTCGGCTTTCAATTATTCACTCGGATTGGAGAGAAAAGTGCCTAAGAGATGCCTGAAGACGTTCTCCGAGCACAGAGTCCCATTTCAGAGTTTTATTAATCATTTATCTCGAAATAAACACTCATGCGCAGCTGAAATCATCCTCCAGCCGAGTCATTTCACGAGTCAAAGCTGTAAAGGACCTTGTTTTATAAACCATGGCTCAGTGTTAAAAGAGTTACATGTTTAAGATTGGGAGAAGAAACACACATTCAGCTGATCCATTCAGATCTCTTAGTCCTCCCACGTCAGTTTCTCAACGGTTCCTCTGCCGGGCATATGTTTGCGCTCACACACCTGGAAGGAACTCGCAGTCATTTCTTTTTCCCTTGTAGATCTGGAGACCCTGAAACCACACTATTATTCAGCGTTTTTAGAGATTTGCTCTGAAAAAAATTTGCACAGATTTCCAATTAAAATGTCAATAAACGACACCAAATTGCACCAGTGACCATCAAGATGAAATCCAATTCTTCAGCATCAACGGACATCCGCCATGCCGTCAGATTCTGGATTATGATCGCCGAGAAGAAACCATCCAATTCCATTTGAAACCGTTGTTGTCCCAGTGGTAGAGTTCTGAACATTATCTCCTCACATCTCCAGGCTTCCTGGGTAAATCCTGAGCTCATGGTTCTGGAGTCTCGCAAGTGCTCACACTGTCCATGGGAACTTTTTAGTTGTTTTTTTTCTCCTCAAGTTTTGAGGAACATTCAAAGAACAGGCGATTGAATTAGCAATGTAGGTGTATGTGATGACCTGAGATCTTATTCAGTGTGTGTAACTGCTTCATGTATTCCCAGAATTCCCTGCATCAACTCTAAATCCAACATCCAGAATGAAGTGGAGATGAAAATCTTTTTTTTTTCTTTTTTTTTAACGACTTGTACATGATCGTGTCTGCTAGAGAAAACAGCAAACATGTGATGGACAGCTTTTTGTCGTTCGAAATATTTCTACACTGTGTTTTATTCACCTCGCGCCCTGAGGGGTAAACGATCCGAACGCGTAGCTGCCTGTACAGCACGCAGAGAGGCAGAGCAGCGTTTGGGAAGCTCCACCATTCCAGAGGTTTTATCACTCTGAGAAACCGATCGAAAGCAACACAAAGTGAATCCTTTGTCCATTGTTGTCGTCTTCACCGCGAGGATCACGTCACCTCCTGTGTACTAGTCAGCCTTTTTGACGCAGTGCTGAGCTCTAACCCACCTTTTCACCCACTTTACTGACCCGATGCATCAGGACGCCGCATTTGATCTGCTCATGTGGTGTCACCGAGGGCATCGAGGAACCAGGGCGAATTCCAGCCTTGCTGTCAACTTAACACACACACACACACACTCCTACTGACCTACTCTACATCACATGTCTGAAGAGATCAGTTGGAGATATCTTGGAGCCGCATCAGGTCCTGAAGGGTTCCTCTGTCTGCTGAGATGTGTGCGCAGCCACCCGCGCCCTCGCAGCCACTCGGTACAAACACGTATTCCCTTCTCTCTGTAGATCTGGAGGAATTTAACGACACCATGATTTGGCTTCGGTTTTTGTACGTAAGCTTTACGCTCGTCATGTCTGAAGTGAAATCTTCATCCGATGTGTTCTGGATTGTGATTGGCCGGTAGGTGTTCCATCCAATCAGCTCTGACAGCGGTGCAAGGTTATAAACAGGGAGTCGTACAGTGGATGCTCAACTGTAGCGTAGGTGGAAAAAGCAATAAAATATGCTACTCAAATAAAAGTACTGT
Organism: Silurus asotus; assembly: GCA_024362625.1. Classification (NCBI taxonomy): domain Eukaryota; kingdom Metazoa; phylum Chordata; class Actinopteri; order Siluriformes; family Siluridae; genus Silurus; species Silurus asotus. Next base: position 333,210 of record MU551646.1, read on the forward strand.
TACCTCAATGGAAATTTTCAATGGAAAGTAAAGTTAGAAATAAAATCTACTCGTGTAAAAGTAAAAAGCAGGGCATTCAAAGTAGTGGGATTCTAGTGTAGTTCATAAAGGACAAGAAGATATAAATCTCTAACTAGTTATCCATTACAGATTTAATGAAACACACAAAAAATTAAACGACCAAAAAAAAACCCACAAGTCGATAATTTGAGTCTAATGCAAGTTGGGCAGTTTCCTTGCATTTTTTTATTTTCTTTTTTTTTAATTCTTGACTTAGTAACAGAGGATTTAAAATGTAGTTAAGTACAATACTTCAAACGAATCATATTTAAGTAAAATTACAGATAAAAAAAAACTACTTATAGGGACACAAACACTGCTCGTACAGTAATGTGAGTAAATATACTTTTGTTACTTTTCACCTCTGATATGTAGTATAATATATGATAATCTATTGCTGTGCTATTAGAGCGATAAAGTACCAGATGGAACTGCTCTTCTGGGAAAAAATCTGCAGAACAATCGGATTGCTATCCAGGTAAACGTATAAGAACAAATCTGACCATCTTGTTTCGCATTTAGTTCCCAATTGCTGTAATAACCTCCACTCTTCTGGGCAGATGTTCCACCAGATTTTGGAGTGTGATTGTTAAACACATTTAAAACCGTATCTTCATGGAGCTGGAACCCAAAGACTTTCCTTTACACAAATGTATGTATTCTCACATAAATGGAGGTGGTGGTGATGTCACATGATAAGCTCCGCCCCTGAAACCCGTACCCACGTACCGTATTTATGTCAAATAATACGTTTTTGTTTTCCCAACATGCGCTCCATGCACACGAATGTGCAAATGTTCATCCAGTGTGTTTTTTGTTTGTTTTTGTTTTTGTTTTTTGTTATTTCTAGGCTGTATTGACGCCTCAGCGTTTCTCTTTGCCCAAAGCTGTTTTTTTTTCTTTTCTTTTCTTTTCTTTCTTTTCTTTTTTTTTCTTTTTTTAGTCTTCTCCCAACTCCCTTAGTTATGTTGTGTGGAGAGGGAGAAGAGAGAATTCTTAGATGCTGGAAATGCCATTGAGTTTAGTTGTGTTTCTGGTTTTGTTTTTATGAAAACGGATGACTGGTTTATTAAACAATATATAGTATTTTAGACTAACCAGATGTTGCATTGATTTTATTTTTGCTAGTGATATTATTTATATGTAACTGTCACATTAAAGTTTCCGTTTTCTTGGTTTAAAAAGTTTTAAAAATCAGGAAAAAAATTTTAACATCTAAGGAGAACTACAGCTTTTACAGTCAATTATATACATATTTCTCTCTCTGTCTCTCTCTCTCTCTCTCTCTCTCTCTCTCTTCTCTCTCTCTCTGTCTCTCAGAAAGGCTCAGGAGCAAAATAAGAAGGTGGTGGTTGCAGGATGTGTTCCTCAGGCTCAGCCTAGGATGGACTACCTCAAAGGCCTGAGCATAATCGGGGTAAGAATTACGTTTGTCCATTAAAATGTGGTTGTGAAGTTTCTAGTACTTTATTATGAAACAGTGCAAGACGAATTGTAGTGTACTTTCCTGCGATAATTAGAGGTGGGAAATGGGACAGAAATATCATATGATACACCCATAATTTGTACCTCAGTTGTGCAAACAAAAGAAAACGCGAATTTCATTACAGCACCATGATTGAAACCGTTCCTCCTATAGAACATCTTCATTACTATGTAGCATGACTTCAGTCCACATTCATGTTTTTTGTGTCATTCTAATCATCCATAACGTCCACCGAGAACCTCCACGAGAAGATTTCGCTTTCCTTACCATTGAGAAATCACCTTATGCAAATAGGCCTCCTGCTTTGCGTTCTCCACCGAGGAGTTTTTTTTTTATTCCCAAACCCAGCGCACTTCGCCTCAGATTTTCTTCTGCCGAGCTAATCAGCGCGTAATATGATCCCTGTGCAAATAAACAAACACAAACATACACACAAAATAAGGAAATCAAGCTTCTGATCAACAGGCCTTCAGTCCTCCAGCGGAGTCTCGCTTTACCCCAGAATCCCTGTTTATTGCGTCTAATTACATTATTTATGCGGCGGTGTTTAACGCGGCGTGCGGAGTTTGTGTTTATTGGGCAGAAAAGCTCAGTAATGAACGAGGCGAGGTTTAATTACTTCCAGCTCTGGTTAAAGAGGCAAACAGGACAGAATCATCTATAATTCCGTCTAATTAAAGCGTCTGTGTACATGTTAAACAGGTGAAAAAGCAATTTTCAGAACTAAATAATTAAAACTCTCACACCGCCGACCTACATGACGCTGCGATTGCGCGGCCGCCAGGAACCTTTCCTACCCGGAGACGACGACTTCTTCTGTCCTTCATATTCTTCTCTTTTTATTTTTATTTTTCTAATACCCTACCCTAACCCCATATGTTTATGTGCATTGTCTGATGGGTGTAAGAGGTCAAAAGGGTCAAGAACAGCCATCTGTCTCTTTTATTATCAATGTTCTTTGGCTCCCCCCCATGGTGTAATAAATGAGGAACGGATTTTACACGTGTGCAACCTTTTAGTTATACCCCAAGGAAACATGCCGTGGTTAACGGTGGTACTAACGAAATGACTGTAGATGAAGATATTCTTCATTCCTGAGATTCTCATGAAAGCCGAAGCCGATTTTAGAAGCTAATTCAGTCGCTTTTTTCTTTTATCAAAAATAAAAAATAAAAATTTCAACAATGACTTTATGTTAAGGGTGCCATTAGTTGTGCCTGAGTGTCGATTTGCAAACACAAGCAATGAGCGCTGTTGATTTTTTTTAATTTATTTATTTAAAAAAAAAAACAAAGGTTGTTCTTTAGATCTGATTGTTCCTTTTATATTTTTATTAAAAGGTGCCAATAGTTATGGAGGATGTACTCTTTCTTTGCCAGCATACTCCTGTCCCGAGAGAGGGAGAGAGAGGGAGAGAGAGGGAGGGATCTGGACTATTGTCCCTCAAAAGAAAGGGATCATTTTAGAAATATTGACCCCTCAATCCTTTCTTGCTCAGAGAATTCACCAAGGAATTGCTTTTATTTATTTATCCATCTATTTATTTTTTCAGTTTCTTTCTTTTATATGGAAGCAAAGAGGAAAAAAACTTCCACCTTTTGTGTGCTAGTTCCTCCCCTGCTTTCTTCTCTCAATAATTGCCGCTGTGTCACTGAGTTTTGGGGTCTGTCACGAGGGGTCCAGTGGAGACAGTGGACACTTGAAAACCTCTTCAACCCCAGCAGGGTCGTACCACCTGCCCTGTGTTTCATTATTTTTTTTTCTCTTTTGATTGAAGGTAAAAGAAAGGCGGTAAGTACCGTCCTGAAAGAGCTATCGATCGGTGGAGCAGTGGGGAAGTCGAGGTGGAGGTGGAGGCGGTCATCTCTCGGGCCACTGCTCCCAAACGGCAGGGGCAACACTCTGCTTGCACAAGAGAGAGCCAGAACTCTGAATGCCCTCCTGGGGATTAGAACTCAAAATCCACAAACATCTGTTCAGGCCTCAGACCAAAACTCTGCTACCTATTGGACTGATCCTCTGCCTCTCTCGTTCTTTTACCAGAACTTACACTGCTTCGTCCTGACAGAAGAATGCACGTGTTAAAATTGCGAGCGTTCAGAACTCTCAGCGGTGCCCCCGGGTCCTGCGGGGTTCCTGCTCCCAAACTTTACTCTCCATCTGCAATTTACCATCATATCGATATGGATTTCTTCAGTCCTCATGCATATAAATGGTGGAGGGTCTCCGGTGCCTTTCGCTGTCTGTGGGGCAGCAGTAATTACCCCGCGGGTTGGAAAGAGCGACAGATTGAATGACGGGACCGTATGCCTGCCTATTTAGCCGTAGGAGACGGAGCGCAATTGCAGCGCGTTTGCCTCTAGCGCTGCGGCGGTCCCCCTGCACAAATGAGCACAGCCAAAGAAAAATATGACAGCAAGAGTGAGGCACTTTACTGCTTTTCCTCAATTTTTCTTGCACCGGAACGTTGCGCTTATTTCGTGCTTTAGAAACTGTCGCTAGGTTACTCTGCACCGGACTGCATTGAGTGCCGGGCTACATTTTATTCACCTTCTCTAATACGTCTTAAATAACTACACCGATTCTAACGCCAGAGAGTCAGTGTCGACCAGAAGACGGTTCCTTGGACATTGAAAGAAAAAAGAAATTCATTTTATAAGATGCTTTTGGAAAGATATTTTGGGGATCTATTTATATGTTTCACATTGTATTTATTTATTTATTTTCCCCCCCAAATTAATTATTTGTTCAAAAAAGTGGTTCTATCCAAGCTGTATTCTCAGCAGTGGACGTTTTTCTATCTTTTATGGTACGTCAACTGGAAGAAATTATTTTGATATTTATCAGTTTTGGTCTGTAATTTAAAGCAATCACATTTGCATTTCATCTTTCCATCCAGTGAAATATCATAAGGCTAAAATCTAATCGTCATGAAAAAGTTTATGCAGTACAGTACTTGTGTGAATAGAGCCCCTGGGAATTGACTTCGCCTCACAAAGCATTATAGGATTTCGGCCATTGTCCTGTTCAATCAAACCTCGGAACCCAAGTAACAGAACACTGGCAATTTTCTGTCATGTTCAATCATTTTCTCTTGAAGGGTGCCAATAATTTTGAAGTTAACGTTTAATTTCTAAAGTATGTATCCACCCTGATATCTGTTCGAGTAAAAAGGTGTTCTGGAAGTTCACACTGACGACTGCACTGCATTGTTTTAATTGTCAGTAACTCTGTAACAAGGTTCCTTTTGAAATTCTGGCCACGTTCTTATCTTTATGTATTTCTGTAAACACCTTTATAGACCTAAATTCTTCCTGAACTGAGGAGTGAATATTTGAACTAGGAAGCAAACAGGAAGCTGAAGCTTTGATATGCTGAGAGATCTGATCTTTATCAACAAGTGTATGCAGTCCAAACACACCAGAAGCTTCTCAGGCTTTTTAGCTTCCTTTAAGGCAGGAGAGATAGGCAGTGCAGATAAAGTGTGTTTTGGTGTAAACACACACACACACACACACACACAGAGCAAAATTAGTGACTCTGCAATCATCTTTCAGCTGCTCTATTTAGGGGTCACCACAGTGGATCATTCGTCTCCACACCCCCCTACACCCCCCCTGTCCTCTACAGCTGCCTCTTTCAACCCAGCTACCTGCATGTCTTCCCTCACAACAGCCTTCAACCTCCTCCTTGTTCTTCCTCTTTTTCTCCTTCCTGGTGGCTTCATCCTCAGCATTCTCCTACCGATATACCCCATGTCCCTCCTTTGCACATGTCCAAACCATATCCATAAGATTGACTCTTTTCCATTCGCGCTTTTCATTTAAATTTCCATCTAAAGCGACATTAGAAAGAATGGACTTTTAGCTAGCTGATGCCAGGACAACCGCTCGGAGTGTACAAACATCGCAGCTTAGCAGAGCAACACAAAAATATACAAAACCACTTTTTAAAATGAATAAATTTGCTGCTTTTCTTTTCTTTTTCCGATCTCCGTCCATCTCTCGGCTCCATCTGTGTCCAGGTCCAGCAGATCGATCGTGTGGTGGAGGTGGTGGATGAAGCAGTGAAAGGTGCGTCATCTCTCATCTAATCTCCGACTCACATTCACACACGGATTGATCAGACCCGTTAGCATCTATAGATGGACCGATCTACACGCTGTAGGGTTTCTTCATTCGATATTTACAGTAACGTTTCAGTTTATTCTTTTAGCGAATTAGTGTACAGGTATTTACTCATGTGCATGTCACCCAGTTTCTGATCTATTAATGATTTCTGTCCTGTTAGACTTTAGCTGAATGTGGTGGTGGTGGTGGTGGTGATGATGAGTCCAGTCACATGACGTTTGTAACTTTTTACTAATTAGCAGGCCAACATTCTTTTCTGGGATTGAATTCTTATAAAAACTCATAATTGCACTGCAGTTATACCTTTTATAGTCATGACCTTTTAATCCTTCTCCTTTTTTCCCCTCTTCCTTTCATAATTTCTCACACACGGGAACCGTGACTTTTAACAGAACCAGCAGATTGGAAAACGACTCCTTTCACACGCATGTGTGTGTGTGCGCGCGCGCGCGCGAGTTCAAACACGCCGCTATTTGCATGTAGATGGGCTGGATGAATAATTTAGGAGGCGTTATTAGTTCACGGCACACGGCTCTGAATGCGGAGGGCGTAATTAAATTTGCCCGACGATAAACGCGGCGCGATTGGACGCGAGCATGAACTCCTGACTCGCTTGTTATCGGATTGATCTAGCCAGACGCTTTATTAGAAAGAAAGAAAAAAAAAAGCCACAGAATGAAAAAGACTCTAAGTGGCGGCGTGTCAGAGAGCTCGGTTTGTCGTTTTTCTTCCCTCGCTCGGCGTATTTACGCAGCCCTATCGCCACTCACATTTCTATATTTATAGCTCTAACTTTGAACTCTAAACTGTCTCGTGTCAGAGAGTCGAGGAGACGATGCGATGTAGAGCATCGAGTCATTATTGCTCCTAACACTCTGATCATGCGGAACTGTTCATGAAAACTTATCACCTCATTTCTATTAACAGTAAAAGGTTAAAGACGGTGACACTTTTTCTCCAGGCCTGAGCGGAAAGTTTCTTTGCGGAACTAAACACATAAAAAGAAGAGATTGTTGCTAATACGGCTTATACACACACACACACACACACACACACACCAGGCATAACATCTAGAACATTATGAGCGGTGAAGTGAATCACACTGATGATCTCTTCATCATGACACCTGTTATTAGGTGGGAAATATTAGGCAGCAAGTGAACATTTTGCCCTCAATGATGATGTTAGAAGCAGGAAAAATGGGCGAGTGTAAGGATTTGTGCGAGTTTGACAAGACAGTTCGACAGCTCTAATTATTTAGGTTAGCGCGCGTGTGCTTTCAGCTCGAGACTCTACGGCGTTTGGAATTTCTTAATGGAGGTTTGGAGGGATAGAAGTTCAAGGTTTTCTTATTCTTCAGCATCTTTTTAATAAAAAAATAAAAAATCATTTTTGAAAACGTGAACAATGCTTTTATGTTGACTTCGGTAGCGTGGATGAATAGAGGCGAGGGGTTTGTTGTTGAAACGGCATTCTTTTTTCTTTTGGATGGTGGAATAGAGATTCAGGATCATTCAGGGCAGTACTTCACCTCCGTGGGGCTGTTTTTGTGATTCCAAGGTTCTACGCAATGCTAACTGTGTTTCTCTGTGTGTGTGTGTGTGTGTGTGTGTGTGTGTGTGTGTGTGTGCGTGGTGAAGGTCACTCTGTACGTCTGCTGGGTCTAAAGAAAGATAATGGGAAGCGGCTCGGCGGCGCTCGATTGGATTTGCCGAAGATTAGGAAGAATCCGCTGATTGAAATCATTTCCATCAATACAGGGTGAGCTTTTTTCTTTTTTTCTTTCTTTCTTTCTTTTTTTTTTTTTTTTTTTTTTTTTTTTTTTTTTTTTTGCATTTGATTTGCTTAAATTGCAAATGGTGCTATTTCTCAGAATTCCCTGCAGCGTAATTTAAATCCTAATAGCCATTTGATTGTGTGTGTGGGGGGAATGTAGCAATGCATTCTGGGATTGATGAATTGATTTCTTATGCGTTTTGGCACATGAATTTGACTTTAAATCTCTAGGAAACTTTAAACTTCTTTCTTCTTATTAACAAACTAATTTAAAAACTAAGAATTATTGGTAGTGATGTACAAAAGAAAATCTCTGTTTTCTGTGAAGTAGGTGGGGCTAAGCATAGCCTACATTTGCATAATCCACGCCTTCATTTGTAAGTCTGATGGTTTCCTACGTTTCACTGTATAAGTAAAATTACAGCTTGGGGGCAGAAGGATCTCAATCGGGTTTTGAGTACAATTTAACTGTACATTTGTTTTATAAATATATACTCGAACTTTAAGGAAGCATCCACCCATTTTTGGCTGGGGATGAGGAAGAGGGCAGCCTGCACTACACTATATGGACAAAAGTTTATAGACATCAGACTTTAGGATTCCCATTTTGTTGTTTGTTTGTTTTTTTAACCATTCCACATTTAGTCTCCATTTGATTTTTATAATAACCTCCACTCTATTGGAAAGATGTTCCACTAGTAAAGTCAAGTAGTGATGAAGGTGAGGTGAGGAGGACTGGGGTGCAGTCAGTGTTCACATTCAATCCCACAGGTGTTCAGAAGGGTTTAGGTCAGAGCTCTATAGCAGTAGATCTTCCACTCTAAGCAGATCTTAATGGAGCTGGCATTGTATACAGGGGCGCTGTCATGCTGGAACAGATTTGGGTCTTCCAGTTTAAGTGGTTTGATGCAACTACATCCAAATATATTCTGTACAATTGTGTGCCTCCAAATTTGTGGAACAAAAACACATATGGCTGGAAAAACTATGTACTTTATTCAAAATAGTGTGTGTGAGACCAAATCCAGACATTAAATGAGGTGTTTGTGAGGGTGCACAGTGAGAACTCTTGTTTTAGATCTCAGAAAGCTGCTACTTGCTCATTTTGAATTAAGCAAATACATTTTTAAGTATAGCAGAAAAAAAAGTGTGTTACAAGGAAGATATACACTGTGCACACTTGATCTTCTTTCCCCAACAACAAAGAAACCATGGAAAACATGAGCCAAGGTCAGGTGATTTTCTGGAAAGCTCTGGTTCTGGTTAGTTAAAGAACAGTGATGGAAATTTGATTTGAATGAGCAATAACTAGACCAGGTGCTAGAGCAGGTACTAGAACAGTAGCAGGTTCCAGCTTCTCGTCTGGAGCAGCAAGTAGACGCTTCATATACAGTGTTTTCCCTCAAGCCAATCTGGAGGCTCCCTGCTGCTAAATTAGACACACAATCGAACAATCACTTGATGCTCACCTCACACCTAGAGCTGGTGACCTGCTGTGATCCGAGTGTGTATTATACATACACACACACGCACACACACACACACACAAGACAAAGCCACTCTCACACACAGCAGGTTCACAGTAATGAAAGTCCTCGTCAAAACATCTCGTTTGGAGTCTGAGGATGAACCCTGAACTCCAGGGACACACAAAACAGAACGCAACCACCGCCAGAGTGAGACGAGTCTAATTTCATGGGCAGCAGTGTGTGGAGCAAGATGTGACCTGAGATGTGAAATGAGGGAAAAAAAATAAAGAGCTGGAGATAGTCAGGAATCTCGGCGCGAGGACCACAGCCGAGCACAATCCTCTGACCCGACCACAAAACGTACACGACGTTAAAACCAAAGTAGCATCGAGCTAAACAGAGTCGAGACTGTGTTCTGTATTGACTACAGACTAGTGAACAAAAAAAAGACCTGAAATTATCCAGAAAAAGCTTTTTGTGTAGGTAAATGGGGTCACCGTAGTTTGCTCGCATTTCTAATAAACCACGTTATCAATTCTTATCTTCTTTTTCTTTCCTGTATATCTTACACTAGAAACGCTCATCTACGTCATACACACGCTACCCACGCTGTCAGCACTTACGGTTTTACCTCCGCTTTGAATTTCATATTGAATATTTGCTATAGACACACTGACGCAGTATATATAGGCCGCGTCCACACTAGTTTCGGAAACGCATATTTTTCTCTCCGTTCCGTCCGGACCGAGAGACAGAGGCGGAAGTTTCAGTCCACGAAACTGTGTCCACAAAAGTGCCTGCGACGTTCCAAAGAGCCGGAAAAGCAAACAAACAGCAGACAGAAACGACGACGTTTTGCTCGTGCGCACTACAGAGACGTAAGCGTTTCGGTGTGCAGAGAAACGATTGAGCATTGTGTCCGGATTAGTGTAGAATTAGCCTACCTGTGTAATTAAGAATGGAAGGATGACCTGAGCGTTCATCCTGCATTCGTCTGCCATTAGAAAACCGCAGGTTGGAACCAGTGTCGTGAATTGTGTCGTTTTTCCCCCCCTTAGAGATGTGTATTATTTTTTTGTGTTGTAGTGTTCACACTGAATATGTCTGTATGCTGAGGATAGAAAGCTAGTGCATGTATAGACAGTACTGTGAGACTCATTCGAAGGTAAAAAAATTATTGAGAATGTTTATATAAGAATGGTTCTGAATGTTTTTCTTTTCGGAGGACGAGAAAGTTTGGGTAACTACGCAAAATCGTACACGCTCGAGCGTCGCCGTTTCTCTCTTTCTCTCTCTTGCTTGTTTGCTTGCTTACACTGAGGCGTCTCTTCCGCTTTTGTTTCCAAAAGCTACAATCAATCCGCTTTATATATTTATTTATTTTTGCCCCTCTGCTAGACGAATTCCCTCTCTCCCCCGCTGCGTAATTAAAAACTCCTTTCAAAGCGGCGCTTAGAGACGAACGAGATCGAGACTGAGACGGCACGAGACGCACAGGTACGGCAACCCCGCGCTGTTCTGGGAGCCGTTTTGGAAATGTATGTGAGTATGTGTATGGCTTTGAGGCCTCTCCAGGGTCTTTTGCAGCCAGATTACGTTTTTGTCAATTATAATTTGCATTGATGCACAGAAGGAGGTGTTTTTTCCTATTTTTTACTTTTTTTGTTCCTTTTTTTATTTATTTTTATTATTTTTTTTGTGGATGGAAGTAAAGTCCGGATCTCTGTCATCGTTGCATTTGTAATTTTGAATTCAGAAGAGGTTTGCAGGGTAAAAGTGTAGTTTATACGAGCCATTAGGTTCACGAAGGAAAGTTTATTTTCATCGTGACTCGAAGAGTTCGGATCCCTCACTGTATCCCTCACTGCAGTACATTTCCTCAGTTGAGCGATTGAGTCATAGATGTCATTACTGTATGCTGTTACTTTCAACACTGTTACAGTGATTCAGCCCTGAGTGTAATCTCACAGCGGCTTTTTTTTTCTTTTTTGACGTGTCGAACCATATTTCTTGAGGATGCAGTAATTTTAACAAGTGTTTGAACATTTGCAAATTCCCACCTACTAGCTAGCGCTCTCTCTGTCACAGATGTCTGGATGTGATTTCTGAGTGATGATTCATTTATTTATTTTTTTAATTAAACCCTACGCATCACATGTGTCTAGTGCCAATTTACCAGAAAGCATGGCCCAATGTCTAACTGGTGTCATAGATTTTATACCTCTGTGATTGGTGATTCTTATTTCCCTGTATCAGCATCTCTGGCAGCAGCGCAGCTGCACATCGCAGCTTTATTAATAATGATAATAATTAATAAATTTTTTTGTGTAACAAATAATTGGGGGGAGAGAGAGAGAGAGAGAGAGAGACTGATTAGGGAAAATGAAGTGTAACTACAAATGGATGCAGCTTCAGTGTGGTGGTGTTTTAAATGAATAAAAGATGTTAAGGTTTGCACATTGCTGTTGTATAAGAGGAATAAAGCACCGCTACAGAAGCAGTGGAAACTCCGACTTCTCGTCTCCGTCACTAATCCCAGGAAAAGATGAAAGGAACGCAGGAATAATCAGTACGTCTTACGGCAGGCTAGTCATGCTGATTAGCATCTTTGTTCGACTGCTGCATGTTAATTCCGGGTTGCTCCGAATCCGCTGTGCACTCAGGCCTATAATAAAGAAAAAAAAAACCCGTCATGTAATTCCTAGGGAAATTAAAATTACAAAGTGCACACGTTTCATTTCAATACAAAAACTGAATAATTTTCTCTCCGTCTTCCTTTTCATTTCTACGCTCTTCTCTTTAAGTTTTCCGCCGCTTCCGTCCTCTGTCCTGCTTTTACAATTTTTAACACTCGGCGCCTCGTAAGGCCTCGGGACATCGGAAATGCGCAGAAAGACCGATAACGCAACTAATCCCCCCTTGTTTCCCCCCAATGTCCCGGCTCTGAGAATAGAAAGGACATTTGATTAGGCCGGGGCTGATTAGCCTTTTCGGATTAAGAGTCTGTTTTTATCCTGTGCAGAAGAACACCAGGTTCTTCTGATGTCAGGCGAGACGGGAAGCGTAATGCAGGGCAGTTAAAAACAATAGGGTTCTGATTTAGAATGCAGATGCAGATACATTATTATTATCTTCATATTACTTTATCATCAATTATAAAAAACATCAAACTCATTTTTAGAAAAGAATGAACGAATTTCAGGGATTTGTTAATTATTACAGGATCAAAAAGTCTTCTTTACAGCGAGTGTGCTCGTGCGAACGCACCTCGTTGTGTCGAGCAGTTCTAGTGAGATAGTAGTGTATAACGCAGCGCTCCTGCTGATTCAGTTTAGGAACCGTTTTCTTTCCCTGACACCACTAGAACTTTCCATGTCGCACTTTTAAATCATTACATGGACACAAGTTTGTAGAAACCTGACTGTAAAATTCATGTCCTTTTTTTGAACATCCCATGCCACAGTTATTCTTCATTTACTGTTACAATAACCTCCACTCTTCTGGGAAGATCTTTTACTAGATTTTAGAGTGTGCTTGTGGAGACTTGTGTGAGATTCATTCAACCACAAGGGTGTCAGTAAAGTCAGGTAGTGATGTAGGTGAGGTGAGGAGGACTGGGGTGCAGTCAGTGTTTACATTCAGAGGTCAGAGCTCTACAGCAGGAGATCTTCCACTCCAACCTATGTAAAGTATATCTTCATAGAGCTGGCTTTGTGCACATAGGCATCGTCCATTGAATCCAAATACAACAGTTGTGTGTCTCCAACTTTGTGGTAACAGATTGGAGAACGACATCACATCTCTGGAAAAATTCCACTACAGCTTGGATTGTTGACGCTGCAGATTCCTTTCAGGAATTGGTTAAATGCCTGATCTGCTTCTGACCAATCAGAATCCAGCCGCATTACGGTAAATGTTCATGGGTCCGATAATATCGTCTGGCTTTGGGATCAACACCACCACCCCACACACACGCAAACACTCGTTCTTCAGCTCAGCCCCGCGTCCTCGTGCACTGTGATCCTCTCATCGCTGCCTATTACATCATATGTTACAGATCATTCAGCCTAGCTGTTAATTACGTTAGTCATTAACGAGTAATCGGATAAGGAGAACTTTCTTTTATTGAATAGTAATGTTAAATATACAAGAGAAAATAGAGACTAAGAAAAACATTTCTATTGCTGAAATTGCGTATAAGAATAAACGACTAAACCCATTTAGTGTTACTCGCGAGGGGTCATAGAACGTTTTATATACATAAATCAAAAATAATCATCAGGTTCAAATTACTTTTATAAAACATTTTTATAAACAAGGTAAACACACTGTATGGGATTTTCTTTATGTTTAAGTTTGACATTATCCCAAACTTTCTGTAACCTTCTGTTGCGTTCTTTGGCCTGAATCTTCTTGCTGCTTTCTCTTCCGTGCCTCCATTTTTCATTCGTGACACAGGTACACAGCGCACCGTGTTTCCCCACGGACTATTTCTTTACTGCCGCAACACCTGATAACACGCACAACCTTTGCGTGCAAACTTTATTAACACTAACAGAGGTAATTGGATTAAATCAGCGTCTAAAGCCTTCTGACCGTTAAGTGGAGCGCATTTTGTGGCGTAATATTATGGGGATTAAAAGCAGCATCGTGTCTCGTGATTGTAGTCAAAAGTCACCAAATAATGCAAGACAATGCCAAGATCATTATGTGAGCTATATCCTTTATTAGCATTACGGATGAAATGTTTATGCTACATGGATATTTGCGTCGCAGTGTTTATATCTTGTCTCATTGCTTGCTAGGGAACATTGATCCTCCTTTAACTTTCATCAAACACTACATCAAGAAATCCTGTGGCCGAACCTGTTGTGCACATTTCTGGAAAGCGGTTTGCATTCTCCTTAATTTTTTCACCGTCTGGTCAGTAGTTTGCTGAGAATGTGCTCTTAACCGTCCACAGGCCGCCGAAAACGTGTCTCCTTGTGAGCCGAAATCCAGTCTGAGGCTCACATGAGCCCTTGTTTGTCACCGCTGTACCTTTGGGAACGAATCAGACAGACAAATCACTCAGGAAGCAGGTGACCCTCCAGGGCCCTCAAAGGGGAACTTCTAGACCGAGAAGGAGGAATAGAGGCAGTAGATCAGCTCTAGGTGAACCCAGACGTCTGAGAACATTCCCATAAAGGTCTATCTCTAAAACATCAGCCCTGAGACAGACAAGAAAAGAGCAAAAGCTTCTGGATGAATCGGGAAAAGAAAAAAAAACAATCCAACACAATCTTCCACACATCTTATAATTAACATCACAACGCTCTCAGTCAATATTTCATTCACACGTTCCTTTTTTCCCCCTCTCCCCATCGTTTGTCTCCCGGGGTAACGACATCTCTGTCGCTGTCTGGAGCTTCACCATCAATCCAAAACGTCACACTCGCTTTACTTCCTCCTCACTGATCAAGGTCCTTATCAGCCGTGCCTGAACATCATCCGCCTCATTAGAGAATCTCATTTCCCGTTGTGTCGTACGCGACGAGCTCCGTGTCTACACACACGCACGCGCGCGCACACAGGAAGATGAAGGTTCAGAAGAGCGCAGACGATCAGGAGCAGCGTTATCTCCGAGAGCCACCGCCTCGCTTTGATTAGCGCTGTTTATTTACATCCGCGTCTACAGAAAAACCACGTCAAATGAGATATCAACGCGTTCAGCGGCAGAGCAGGAAGCTCCATTTCCGAGTCCAGCGCCGATGATGGATGACATCATGTGCTCACCTGAAGGACCAGAAACTCGGCAGATTCACGCACATTCCATGTGTGGATACATTTCAGTAAACATGTAACATTGCACAGCACTTCTGCTTCCAATTAGTGTGATTTGAGTTGGTTTTATAATCAATAAATAAACAAATAATTGTGCTACCACATAAAAAAAAGAACATGAAAATATAATACGTTGAAATGAATGAATTTGTCGCAGCACTAATCTATTAAATAACATTTACAATTTTTCAAAAATCAACTCAGCCATCGGTTTTGATGAAAAGCTCCACGACGGTATTTCCGAAAAATATATTACGATGTCATTTCTCATGACATTAGGATGATTTTCTATAATTCAGCACTTAGCAAGACTGTTTCAAAAGTGAGTTTTATTATTATTATTATTTTTATTTTTTTTAACTTTTGTTTAGTTCAGCGTCAATGTTTTTTTTACGGTATGCTTCTGACCACCGAGCGCTCCTGCAAATGATTTACGGGCAATTCCGCCACATGCGTTTGACGAACGAGTCCCTATGTGAGCGCCGCAGCCGGAATTCCAAGTTTGGAAGAAGTTTGTCAGCGCTTCATACCGGCACTCGTGTCTGTGCGACGGTCAAATCCATCAGCATGCATCATTGCGACGGAACGACACAGCGTTCCCGAATTCGCTTTCGGGGAACAATAAGGTGTTTCTGTTCAGTCTTTATTTCGGACAGGACCGGTGGTGCGCTGCATGGTTCTGATCAGCTGTGTGCTTGAAACCGGGCCTTTAGCCAAGCGCAGGTTGTCAGGCATGAAATAGAAGCCAGCAGGCACACCTCCATCACTTTAATGTGGTGTCGTCGGTGCAGCGCCGGACGCTGGTCTCCATCTGCCAGCGCTTCCTGCGTCCTTAACGCCCGCAAGATAAATAGACACGCTGGGCTTTGGCAGCTCGGCTAGCTAAACTGGGTTAGCCGTCCTCACAGGTGTACTTGCAGCTGATGCGCTGGATGCAGGGGTCAACCATAAAGGGTCAGCGTTCGCCTGCTGCCTGACAGACCTCTACATCATCGTGCTCCCCTTCCTCCTCATAAACACCTCCCTCTCATCCCAAGCCCATTACACCATCAACTGAGCAATAGAACAATCATCCGATTGTGATAGAGTGGAGGAGAGGACGAGGAGCAATAAGGCACAGTGACCGACACTTCTACATACTCTGGTATCCCTTTTCTTTTTCTATTCTTTAATCACTTATTCAAGCTTTCAGACACTGTGACCGCTTATTATTGTCTTACTCGACATTTCCAATGAAACAATGCACTGGAAAGCATCTTTCCCTTCTCCCTGTTTCAGACAAACACGAACTTAATTTCTTCAGGCCTGAGTGTGTACAATTAATTACATACATACATATATATATATATATATATATGTATATATGCTGCTTTTGGTGCTGTTTCAATTAGTCAGTAGCGGACTGATGTCACAAAACAATGTGTGCTCTCACTATTCTAAATTTGAGCGCTTTCCTGTACGTCCCCTAAACAAGAGTTGCCGAACCACCAGTACCGGCCCATGAAAGAGTTGCTACCAGGTTGCAAGAACGTT
This sequence comes from Silurus asotus, assembly GCA_024362625.1. Taxonomy (NCBI): domain Eukaryota; kingdom Metazoa; phylum Chordata; class Actinopteri; order Siluriformes; family Siluridae; genus Silurus; species Silurus asotus. The sequence continues at coordinate 349,487 of MU551646.1, forward strand.
CTTGGGGAAATGTCTTTAGATAAGACCCTTTATTTATTTTTACCCTCCCATTTTTCACGTTAAGAGGCAGTATACAGTGTACATACCACCCCATTTTAGAAAACATCGTTTCCACACTTCGGATTCAGCTAATTATTTACGGGAATTTGAAATTTCCTTTGAAAAGTTTCTTTAGTGGAGGCAGGTAGAAAAGCTCAAGCAACGCTGATATATGTTCAAATACGTTCACTAATGAGTCAGTGAAGCCCTTAGAATCGCTTCAACATCCTGTAAGTAAACATCCAGCATTGAGAGACGTAACGATAATTATTTTCTAATGGTCAAACATTTTTTCGATCTTTCTTTCTCTCTCTAACTCCCTCTAACACAGTGGTGTGAAAGTGTTGGTGTTCCTGATTTCTTATTATTTTGCATGTTTGTCACACTTTAATGTTTCAGATCATCAAACTCATTTAAATATTAGTAAAAGATAACAAGTGAACACAACATGCAGTTTTTAAATGAAGATTTTTATTATTGAGGGAAAACAAAATCCAAAACTACATGGCCCTGTGTGAAAAAATGTTTGCCCCTTAAACGTAATATCTGGTTGGGCGTTTGTGATAACTTGCAATGAGTCTGTTACAGCGCTGTGGAGGAATTTAGCTCCACTCATCTGTGCAGAATTGTTGTAATTCAGTCACCATTGGAGGGTTTTCAAACAAAACCGCTTTTTTAAGGTCATGCCACAGCATCTCAATAGGATTCAGGTCAGAACTTTGACTAGGCCTCTCCAAAGGCCACTTCCTTTTCTTCAGCCGTTCAGAGGTGGACTTTCTGGTGTGTTTTGGATCATTGTCCTGCTGCAGAACTCGAGTAAACTTCAGCTTTAGGTCATGATGGCCGTACATTCTCCTTCAGCATTTTTTGATAAACAGCAGAAATCATGGTTCCATTTATCACAGCAAGTCTTCCAGGTTCTGAAGCAGCAAAACAGCCGCAGACCTTTACACTACCACCACCATATTTTACTGATGGTATGATTTTTTTTTTTTCCTGAAATGCAGTGTTACTTTTACACCAGATGTAATGGGACACCTTCAAAAAAGTTAAACTTTTGTCTCGTAGGTCCAGAGTATTTTCCCAAAGGTCTTGGGGATCATCAAGATGTTTTCTGGCAAAACTGAGACGAATCTTTATGTTCTTTTTACTCAGCAGCAGTTTTCATCTCGGAACTCTGCTATGCAGACCATTTTTTTTGCCCAGTCTCCTTCTTATGGTGGAGTCATGAACACTGACCTTAACTGAGGCAAGTGAGGCCTGCAGTTATTTGGATGTGGTTGTGGGGTCTTTTGTGACCCCTTGTATGAGTCGTCGCTGTGCTCTTGGGGAAATTTTGCCCACTCCTGTGAAGTTTCTCCACTGTTCCATGTTATTGCTGTTTGTGAATAATGGCTCTCACTGTGGTTCGCTGGAGTCCCAAAGCTTTAGAAACGACTTTATAACCTTTTCCACACTGATAGATCTCAATTACTTTATTTCTCATTTGGTTTTGTATTTCTTTGGATCTCGGCAGGATGTCTAGCTTTTGAGGATCTTTTGGTCTACTCCACTTTGTCCTATTTAAGAGATGTCTTGATTGTGAACAGGTGTGGCAGTAATCAGGCCTGGGTGTGGCGAGAGAAATTCAACTCTCTTCAAACACTTTTTCACACAGGGCCATGTAGTTTCGGATTTTGTTTTCCCTCAATAATAAAAACCTTCATTTACAAACTGCAGGTTAAGATAAGATAAAATATACCTTTATTCGTCCCACAGTGGGGAAATGTCTCTGTTACAGCAGCAAAGAAAAAGAAATGGAAATGTATAAAAGAATAGACATAATACAGTATGCAGTATATACATAACACAATGTATAAATACAAAAAAAAAGACAGATATATTGCACAGTTGTGTTCACTTGTGTTATCTTTGATGATCTGAAACATTAAGTGTGACAAACATGCAAAAAAAAAAGAAATCAGGAAGGACCCAAATAAATGTACACATGTTGTACAAACTTTTCCACTGGAAAAATCCTCCCGTAGCACGAATAACAGCTTTGCACATTCTTGGCATCTTGACAGTAAAACTGGCCAAAGGTTTTCGTCACTAGCTGGAGATTTCTTTCTGACTATGCAACCCAGTGCATCCCAGAGCCGTTCAGTACACACAGGCTATTTCATGATAGTTAACACTCCAGCTGACCGGTTGTTTTCTAAATAACACGGACGTTGGACGTAACCCCAAACCATCAAACTTTAACCTCCATGCTTGACTGTGGTTGTGTCTGCTAACATCTCTCCCATTCTTCATCTTAAAGTTGTTCTTCTGTTACAGCTACCATTGTTAGATTTGGACTGCTGTTTATTTAGAAACTTAATATCAAATCTTTACTTCCTTTATCCGTAGAGGAAGTGCGGCAGCGGAGACTGTTTGCTCACATTGACGTTCGGTTAAGCTCTGATTAAACCGCACTGAGGAGTTATGACCTCTCGTCCCCAGAACAGAGAGAAGTAAACATGAGCACTCACAAAAAGAGGAAGGCGTGATTAGTTTTTTACAGCGCCTCTGTGATGAGCTTAACGGTTTGGATTTTAGTAGCTGTGGTGCGCGGGAGTGGCCGAGCTCAGAGTTTAGAGAGGGAATCAAACGCTCTGCTAGTTCGGGAGAGAAAAGTTCATGAAGCATTTTGCCCCCGGTGATGCGTTCATCTGACCTTTACTCAAAAAGCACAGAGGATCTCAAAGCACAACAAAAGCAAACGAGCTGCAGGTCCTTCAGGGCTCAGTAAACAAGCAGCACCCCGACGCACTCGTAAACTCAAAAAGCCGCATTATCAGTCAACTGGGAATAATGAACGAGGAGGAGGAAGAACTCTGGGATTTTAAGACCTGCAGCCGAGGGTGACTTCTTTAGATCAACTCATGATGTAAAAAATAGCTCCATCGGTTCTCCACATACACAAGGATTTCGAATTACCACAAACAACACATTTATTACGATTTATTAAGATGGAATTTTTTGTTTAACTTGGATTTTTTTTTTTAAACAAAACTATCCAAACTGTTACTATGTTAATGCTAGTAATCATATTTTAACAATATGGGGTAAACGCAGTGTCTTAGGGTCACACTTTATTGTCGTTATTTTCCAAAATTATGTAATTTAATATAAAAAAAGGAAAAAATAGTGAAAAACCACATTAAAAAAAAAATAAAGTTTTTTAATATAAAAACAAATAATGTGTAATGTTAGCCATTTAATAATACTTTAATCAAAACTTTAATCAGTTTACAAGGATTGTAAATCCTTTTTGTTTTATTTGTAACAAAAAAATAATAATTGCATATAATAACATTTTACAATTTTTAAGTTTAAGTACAAATCCAGTGATCAGAATCCAGTGGGTTTGTGATATAATTCATCAGGACAATTATGTTACTTATTTTACTCAGCAAATGTGTTGAAAGTGCAGAATTGAACGTTGAATAGATTTATTTTTTGGCAAAAGACAGACATTGCATTTTTTTGAGTTTTTTTTTTTTGCCTTTTTTTTTGTTGTATTTAAATATGATGGACCTCTGAAGGTTGCAAGTTTAAAGCCCATCAACCCCAAGCTGCCACTGTGTGGTTTTTTTTTCCACCAAGACTTTAAATGTAAAAATATAAGAAAGCTCAGGACAATGCTAACTAAAATCCAAAAACTCACTTTAACACGGGTGTTAGAAGTTAAGAGGTAACATGATATTATGATGAGTCTGGGTCATCAAAGGCTGAGTTTCTCTCTCTCTCTCTCTCTCTCTCTCTCTCTCTCTCCCTTACTCACTCACTTACATACACACACTTTGGTGAAGGTCAGCGGTGCATAGATGAGCTCCATAATGCTGTAATCAGTTGGGGAGTGAATGTGAGCACTGAGAGATGTGAGCTGATAAGCAGCCTGGACTCTTATATAGAGAGAGAGTGTGTATGTGAGAGATGGAAAACCCCACTTGCAGTTTCACCCTGGCACAAAGACCCCTCTATGCTTTCAGCCTCCAAATGTCAGAACTGATGTCAGAGTTACCTAAAACTCAGGCTGATGGCGAGCCGCACGTCCATGCATGAGCTCGGACTTCTTTCAGTTAATCCACTTTATAAACATGTAGTGGAGTAGAGTATCAGACCTGCAGCACCACAGTGATGCAGCACAAGACCACATCATTATTCAGATTTTTCTGTGAGCTAGTGGTTGCAAGTCAGAAACTAATTCATTTATTGTAGCTCATGTAGCACTTGAAAAGGGCTGCAGATTGATTTAAATTGTTGGTTTGGATTGTCACTGTGATGTCACTCTGTCAATTACATTCACATCGTCGACAAACCAAAACCACAACAATCAATGTAATCGAACAAACAAGCAAAACTAGTTGTATATGTTTTTAGTTTTCTTGAGGAATTATACTGGCAAATTTACAAAAATGACACTGTTGGCAGGAGCAATGGCTCTGATCAAGCCAATGTTAAAGATTGGTCTGAATTCCCTCAGAGGTTGTGTGATTGGACAGAATTCCATTCACAGTGGGTGTGATTAATCAAAATTATTTTAGCAGTGGGTTAAATTGGTCAGAATTCCCTCAGAATTGGGAGTGATTGGTCAGAATTTGGTGTGATTGGTCAAACTTTCCTTAGAATTTTGTGTGATTGTCAGAATTATGTTAGGAATGTTTGTGATTAATCAGACTTCTTTTAGGAGTAAGTGTGATTATTCAGGATTCCCTCAGAATTTGTGGTGATTAGCCAGAATTGGGCTTAATAAGTCAGAATTCCTTCAGAATCTTTTGTAATTGGTCAGAATTATTTTAGGAATAAGTGCGTTTAGTCAGGATTCCCCATTACAATTAAGTGTGATTAGCCAGAATTAGGTGTAATTGGTCAGAATTTGGTATCATCTGTCAGAATTTCTTTCTCAGAATTTGGTGTGATTGGTCAAAATTTGGTGTGATTGGTCAGAATTTCCTCAGAATTGGTTGTGATTGGTCAGAGTTTTTTCAGAATTTGTTGTGATTGGTCAGAATTATTTGTGATTGGTCAGAATTTTTTATAAATTGTGTGTGAATGATCAGAATTATTTTAGGAGTGAGTGTGATGAGTCAGAATTCCCTCAGACTTGGGTGTGATTGATCAGAATTCCTTCAGAATGTAACTGGGTTGGTCAGAATTCCTCCATTACCGGATGATTCTTTTGGTTACTGGGGCTCTGAAAGCTTCAGTAAAATTTGATTTCCATTGTACCTGAAATTCTCACTGCTTTTTTCTATTACACAGTACCCAACCTGGTGATGTGCACAACAGGAGTGCTATTTGATGCTTGCTGATCAGACCCATGAACTGGAAAATGAGAAGCATATTTTTTGTTCAAGATAAAATTCCTGAGTGTTTAAACTCTGCTTTGGGGTAGACTGTCTAAGTGCTGAATCTGGAAGATGGAAAAGACTTGAAGACAACACCTTCAGATGAGCTGCCATTTAAATGTACATAGATATAGAAAATCCTATTTTTCAAAAATATCTTTTTGATGAAGCAGAGAAGCTGCTTTGATTATTGTCAAATGGTTTGAAATATCACAAGCATCAAAAACTCATTGCATAATATAACGGAAAACCACACGCACGTCTAACCGTCTTCTTCAAAACTACAAGCACGAGCGGCTGAACAGCACGCTTTACTACCTAAAACAGGAAGCATGATGGGAAGTGTTTCAGAGAATTGTGGGGACAAATAAACATAGTGCTTCAGCTGTTTACATGTGAGCGTGTGTTTGCGTGTGTGTGGTTCCCGTTCATATATGGTATTACTCATCATGAGCAACTTCTCAAAAACCACATGAAATCACAAGAAATGCCAGTGATCATCCTTCAACCCAAAGGAACCCAAGATCCAAAAACAGATAATGAAGAAATAAATAAACATTTCGGTGGACTGGTAAGTCCTTGTTCTTCAAGTCTGAGAAAGTCAACAGTCCTGAGGTATTACACGATAAGGGTCTGGGAACTTGATATTCCTATCTAGAAAAGAGTCCAAGCAATGAGGAGGACAAAAATCCTAAAAGATTTAGAAAAATGTAGACTGCAGTGATCTAAACACAAACACGTTCATTAACTTTATTTTCATCCATTTTTAGCTTTACCAGATATATTAATTACATTTCTAACAAGTGCTTCCTCTCACTCCCACGTTTGGAATAGCAATAGATCATTCTGGCCATTGTAACAAAGCTGATTTCCAGATTTCTGGGACAGCAGGCCAGTGTATCACCACCTCTCTTGAAACCATAGAACCATGGGCACCATTAGTGCAAAGTGAAACCAGTTTAATAAAGAAGAATTTGTTGGCGCTGCACCCATGGTCCAGGAGTTGGTACACCCTCATGCAACACATCGGACTCAAAATGCGTTCATGGACTGTCAGGTGTCAGAATTTCTTCGGTATTGGGTGTGTTGGTTAGAATTGTCTCAGAATTTGGTGTAGTTGGTCAGAATTGTGTTAGGAATGTTTGTGATTGGTCAGAATTCTTTTAGGAGTAAGTGTGATTGTGATTTGGTCAAAATTCATTAGAATTAGGTGTGATTAGTCAGAATTGGGCTTTAGTCAGAATTCCTTTAGAATCTGGTGTAATTAGTCAGAGTTCTTTTAGGAGTAAGTGTGATTATTCAGAATTCCCTCAGAATAGATCATTCTGGCCATTGTAACAAAGCTGATTTCCAGATTTCTGGGACAGCAGGCCAGTTTATCACCACTCATATTGAAACCATAGAACCATGGGCACCATTAGTGCAAAGTAAAACCAGTTTGATTAAGAAGAATTGGTGCTGCACCGCTGGTCTAGGAGTTGGTACACCCTCTTGCAACACAATCGGACTCATCAGTAACCAGCGCGCACAAAATGCGTTCATGGACTATCGGGTGTTTTGGTTACAGACGTCTGCAAACAGGTTGTCAGTTGAAAGTCTAAGAAGGAATAATTCATTTATATTTATTAATAATATTTGTGCAGTAATTGTGCCAGGAGTCCGCGTGATTGGTTGAAAGTATTTCAGAATTGCGTGTGTTTGGGTAGATTTTTTTAGAACTCTTGGGTGTGATTGGTCAGAATTCCCTCACAGTTGGGTATCCGGGATGGGATAAAGAGTTCTTACTAAGGTTCAAATTAACGTTCTTATTTAGAAATTAAATTTTATACATTTTTCCCCTTATTTAAATAAACGTCTGCACAAAAACCCATTAAAGATTGCACTTGTCCAGTACACTAGCTAATGAATTCGATTTTTCTCAACCTCGGCTTTGAACCAGAAGAAATCTAGACACAAAACCAAGAACCACTGAAGTGCACAAAAGAGCGACAGAGTAACACTTCGAACGTGACTCTCCCCAAACTGCCAGCTTAGCCAAGTTCATAAGGTCTGTGTGCACGTATCGTGACCTGATGCGGGGTTGCTGGCTCTCGGATTACTGCCTCGCCGCTCAGATTTGCTCTTAATTAAAAACCAGCATTCCGTTTTTTTTTTTTCTCCCCCTTCGTCTGTGAGAGCAAGGGAGGCCACGGCACCACAGATCAGAAGATGATTATACTTTAATTATTCAATTACAGAGGGACAGAGCGCTGTCAGATTGACGAAGAGGAGGAGGGACAGGAGGAGACCACATGAGACGCCCGATGAGCTCACTTCGTTATGGCAAACATGACGTATTCATTCACCTGAGAGAGTCTCGGCCCGCTAGGACAAAGCGGACCATAAACAAGGCATTAAAGTTCTTGCTCATGCTCGCTAACCGTCCATTAGCATTAATTAAAAGGGCAACTTACCCAAATTATGTTTTTAATTAACTCATTTAAAAAAAAAGTTTTCACTCATGTAGACTTGTCTGAGAAGCTACAGCTTTATTCCTGACTAACAAAGCACTGAACTCAAGTACACGGTTTTGTGTACTTCATCCACCACTGCTTAACATGGAGTTTTGAAGTGTAGGGTTGTGGGTAATACTTCAGAGACCTTTAAAACACAGTGATGTCGGTCACCGAGAGCTTTTCACCGTGTTTATCTCTGATCTCCTGCAAACTCAAAATAAACCTCGCAGCCTTTTTTTGCGTGGAAGCACGTTCTCCAGAGATGAGTGCCCAGTGGATGAAGTGTTGGCCCATAACGCTTCGCGTGGCACGAATCTGGGAAAGTCCGACGCACGCTTTTCCTTTTTATTCCCAACAGATGCGTGTTTCCTTCCCTGGTTTTCATGCCTCATCAAAGGAAGGGATAAGTTGTCCGAGCTGACCTCTTTATAGCGTGAGTGAGTTTATACAAAGGGTTTTTTGTGCACTAGTTTGCTGTGCAGCCTGATGAGGCCAACTGGTCAGGAAGAAAAAAATGGAATCTTTGAGTACAGAGCAGAGGTCTTTTTTTCTCTAGCAAACCCCGCACATCATCTCTCGTCTTCATGGCGCACTCTAATGAATTCTGATAGACCAGAGGTGATCTAATGATTAAGCTTGTTAAAGCTCGTTAAAGGCTGTCGAGGCTGAGTGCTGATGCTCTAAGCTCCTGTAAGCTCCTTCTCCGAGCTGTTAGACCGAAGCCTCACCTCGTTGTCGTGTAGTTTCGGGATCCTTTCAATTCAACCCGGGTCTCAGGTGGAACCTGGGAAATAAGGGAATGTTCTCATATGGTCTCAAAATAAAGATTGTTGACTTGGCATAGACAAGAACTTTCACAAACGTTCAAGTTCCATCAACCACTTTGTTCCCTTGTAATTATTGACAATGTTGCATTTCTAGTTGGTCTAGGAAGGGGGGTCATATTGTGTGTTTTTTGATTATATTATATTAAAAAGCCACCCAGCTGAAAGTTTTGTCGGTCGTGTTCGCTGGCTGTTCTGTTGTGTGGGTGTGTGAGCTCGCTAGCTTTTCCATGTTTGTGTGAGAGAGGAGCACTGAGAGCGGCCGGCAAGAGCATGAGTCGTTCCTGTGATGTGGTCAGAGTTATTTTATTTTATTTCTTTTATTTTTTTTTTGTCTAGCACATGCTTGTTTCCCAGCGCATCTCCATGGTGACACTGACTCATCAGTTCTGTCTTGTATTCGTGGAGAAAAGACTCCCATCGTGCCTGACCACAGAACTCTGGCACGTGTGTGTGTTTTTTTTCGTTTGCCTTTTTACCACAGTAAACCTCCCCACTGCACGTCTCGACATGTCTTTAACTTTGACGTTGCAACACACTTCTCCTCGCTGTGTTCCAGCTCAAGGTTTTCGCTCGGTTTGCCTTCCTTGCTGCCAAACCTTCCTTGAGCCGTACCACTCAGTCGAGGTTTAAACTTTCTTTTTAATTACCTTCTAGTCATGCGTAAAAAAAACACACGCACAACAAAACAGTTGCGGTTGACTTGGGACCTCGACTGTTTATCAAGTCTTCCGGAAGTTTTGCTTGCTCGCTCGGACCCTTTTTTTTTTCTTTCTCAGATGCTCACACTGGGGCTTGAATTAATAAACCAAGGGAGCTCTGAGGCTTCCTGCGTTGTCTCAGAGTCAGCAGTGTCACTGAATTAACGAGGAAGAGGAATCGAGCGACTTCATTGGGGTCCCTTTACCACCCCTCATCATCCACTGCCTTTGCCTTCCGAGTCCCGATTAAAGCATATTGTCCTTGTGAGTTTTCCCCATAATTAAGGGCGAGGGGAAATGCATGACTTGCAAGGAAAGTAATTAAGAAATTAAGTCGCTGCAGGTGGAGACCTGGGGGCAGAGACGTGTTTCGGTAAGCAGATTTGTTCAATTTGGTTAAACGGAGCAGGTTTTACAGGGAAGAAGGAAAAGATTCCAGTTGCAGCTCTGTCCTACAGGTTAAATCAGGATTTACATGGGGAAAGTTATGCATATTCAAAATCGTCATGCATTTCTGGGAGCATGTTTCGGATTAAAACCTGCTGACTAAGGGGGAACTTTTACTCTTAAGCAAAAGACCATAGGAAACGAGCCGAGGGGTATCGAAATATATGCCCGAATAATAGTTTTACTTGTATTAATCACTGTTTAAAACAAAACAGCTTCCAAAACCTCATGATTCAGCCACACATCGAATAGCACTTGATCCAGCGCAGACTAATATTTGACATCGTATTGTAATTATTTGCGCTTAGTTACCGCGTAACGACTTAATGAAGCTACCAGATATTAAATCGAGGTCATGGCCTCGTACCGATCTGCTGCTCCGCGCCGCGTTACGTTAAAGAAGGCCTCGGAGGGTTGTTTTCTCCAAACACCCAGGCCATGTGACCCGTCCCCCATCTTTTAATGCCGGGTTTAATTTGGGAAAGTGCTGTGAGATAGATGTTCTCCATTAAAGAGCGTCTCATGTCAGAAACGAGACGCCTGGAGCGTCTACAAAGGCCCATTTATCCAGCTGGCCTGTCTGTTTAAAGACAGATACCGAGGCTGATGGGGCATGCGAGCGCGGAGTATTGCCACACTGCAGAGGATTTTTATAGACTCTGACACAAACGGGGCTTTGTGTAGCTCTAAATCGGAATGAAGTTTTTAGATCATTAGTGTTGTGCATGAAGTTATCTACCACTGCATTACCATAATAAAGCCATCACAACACGTACACACACACACACAACCCTCAGGCTGTTTCAGGCTTTGAATAA
>MU551646.1:364198-451400 GCA_024362625.1 Silurus asotus
TATATGTATATATATAATATAATGTTTGTTAATCACAAGCATGTACAGACCTGTGACCTGTGTACCGTTACACCCCTTCTCTCACGTCTCTCACTCTCTTTCCACTCCCTCAGTCCAAGGCTATGGGGTTGTGTAACCCGATCACACCGCTGTGTCTGTGAATGCAGTAATAAAGCAGTGTTGATGGACGCGTCCTAAATAATGCAGCAGAGTCGATCATCCTAGTGCGCACTTCACGTAGTGTACCAGCGGTGATCTTATCAAGGGAAACAGAACCTCACTGGATTTACACTTTTTCGTATCTTTGTGCTTTGCGTCCGAGTTTGTGTTCAATTTCAGCAGATTCACTCAAAACTCCGAGTGCTCTCTACGTGTGGGGCTGCTGTCCAATCAGAATTTGTGATTTCTCTTTGGTTTTGTGGAACGCACGCGGTACTGTCGAAGCGTTAATATGAGTTAAATATGAGTTAAACAGCTGTGAAGGTTTTGCATGATGCAAACAACAATCATACTATGGTGGAAGTATCACCTGGTGATTTATATATTAAAAAATATACGATTTGTTGTTTCAGAAAAACAAACAAACAAGCAAGAAATAAATGTTGCTGTTACTGGCATCTGCGTTTGACCTTGAGCTGACTGTCCAGGTGCTATAAATCTCCTACGTAGTCTTCCTGTGCACCTTAACCTGTGTGTGTGTGTCTGTGTCTCTGTGTGTGTGTGTGTGTGTGTGTGCGTGCGAGCTGTATCCCAGGTCTCTCAATGTGTCCTCATGCACCATATGTTCCCTTCTTACCTTTAACACACTGATTTAATTTACACAGAGGACACACACACACACACGCACCCCTAAACATTTGAAGTGTGTGTGAGTGAGAGAGAAAGAAAAGCTACACTGTGCACTTTGTGTTTTTGTGTTAAATGTGATGTGTGTAATCTGGACTGTAAACAGCAGCTGTCAAGGTCATGTGTTGCTGTTTTTCACACTCGCTCAGGTGCGCACACATCCTCATGAAGTATCTTCTCAATTCAGCTCATCACCTCATCATCCCTCCATCCATCCCTCTCTCTATCTCATCATCCCTCCATCCATCCCTCTCTCTATCTCATCTCTCAATCCATCTTTCTACATCTCATCACTCCATATATCCCTCTGTACATCTCATCGCTCCATCTATCCCTTCCTACATCTTCTTATCTCTTAATATATCCCTCTCTACATCTACTCATCACTCCATCTATCCTTCTCTACATCTCATCACTCTCTTTCATTAATCTATCTCTAGATCTTCTCATCCCCACTTATTTTTCTCTAAATCTCATCCTTTCCTCCATCCCTCTCTATAGCTCCTTCTTTCTCCATGTATCTCACTCTACCTTTCTTATTTCCCTGTTACTTTCCATCTTTTCCTTCATTCATTCCATCACTCCATCCATCTACTTCCACATTTCTAGAATCATCCCTCGTGCTTGTTTTCTTTGTTTTAAGTTTATTATTTGTTACTTCCTGTTTGATTGTGGTTATTAGTCTAACAGTGTGTATGTATTAGAATTGATTAATGGAGGTAATTACAGCAGGTGTGCTGAAGCCTGTGTGTGTGTGTGTGTGTGTGTGTTAATGCTATGAAGTTAATGGATGTTTTTTTCATAGTACACACCAGATTCCAAAAAAGTTGACACTGTACAAATTGTGAATAAAAAATTAATGCAATAATTTACAAATCTAATAAACTAAGATAACATATCAAATGTTGAAAGTGAGACATTTTGAATTGTCATGCCAAATATTGGCTCATTTTGGATTTCATGAGCGCTACACATTTAAAAAAAAAAAAAGTTGGGACAGGTAGCAATAAGAGGCCGGAAAAGTTAAATGTACACATAGGGGACAGCTGGAGGACCAATCTGCAACTTATTAGTTCAATTGGCAACATGATTGGGTATAAAAAGAGCCTCAGAGTGGCAGTGTCTCAAAGAAGTCAAGATGGGCAGCAATCATCAACCATCAATGCTGAAAGGTATATCCAAGTTCTAGAACATGTGCTCCCATCCAGACCTTGTCTCTTTTAGGGAAGACCTTGCATTTTCCAACATCACAATGCCAGACCAAATACTGCATCAATTACAACATCATGGCTGCGTAGAAGAAGGATTTATTTGCAAATTATGGTGGAAAATAGGTGTTTGGTCACCTACAAAATAAAAGCAAGATTTCTGGCTCTCATAGACCTGTAACAACTTCTTTCAGAGGCTCCTCTGTCCTCCATTTATTACCTGTATTAATGGCACCTTTTTGAACTCATCAGTATAAAAGACACCTGTCCACAACCTCAAACACTCCGACTCCAATCTGAGTCTCCGACTGAATCTGCATTAGGTAAGCAGCTTGGTGTAAAGAAATCAACTGTGGGAGCAATTATTAGAAAATGGAAGACATACAAGACCACTGATAATCTCCCTTGATCTGGTGCTCCACGCAAGATCTCACCCCATGGGGTCAAAACGATAACGACAACAAGATCAAGAAGAACGGTGAGCAAAAATCCCAGAACCACACTAGGGGGACCTAGTGAATGACCTGCAGAGAGCTGGGACCAAAGTAACAAAGGCTACCATCGGTAACACACTACGCCACCAGGGACTCAAATCCTGCAGTGCCAGACGTGTCCCCCTGCTTAAGCCCCCTGCAAGGTCCTGGAGTGGCCTAGCCAGTCTTCAGATCTCAACCCCATGGAAAATCCTTGGAGGGAGTTAAAAATCTGTGTTGCCCAGCGACAGCCCCAAAACATCACTGCTCTAGAGGAGATCTACATGGAGGAATGGACCAAACTACCAGCAACAGTGTGTAAAAACTTTGTGGAGACTTACAGAAAACATTTGATCCGTCATTGCCAACAAAGTGTATATAAAAAAGTATTGAGATGAACTTTTGTTATTGACCAAATACTTATTTTCCACCATAATTTGCAAATAAATTTTTTAAAATCGGGCAATGTGATTCTCATTTTGTCTCTCATAGTTGAAGTGTACCTATGATGGCAATTACAGGCCTCTCTCATCTTTTTAAGTGGGAGAACTTGGTGGCTGACTGAATACTTTTTTGCCCCACTGTATCTTGTATTCTGAATAAAATATTGAAATTTGAAACTTCCACATCATTGCATTTTAATTGCAATTTTCAATTGCGTTTTAATTCACAATTTGTGTCCCAACATCTTTGGAATCGGGTTTGTATATATTAAAATGCCTCTTTCTTTATTTGTATTTCTTCAGGAATTATTATTCTCTAGTTTGTTTATGTGTGTGTGTGTGTGTGTGTGTGTGTGTGTGTGTGTGTGTGTGTGAGAGCAGAATTCCTGTTTCTCACACTCAGGATCAGGGAGGTTTTCTGTGCTTCTGTGGTCTTGTGTCAGTCAGGTCAAGGATCACGTGACCCTAAGAGAATTAGGTTACACAATATGTGTATTGTTAAGTGCAAGTAGACTTGTGTGTTTGTGGCAAACTGTAACCCTATACTTACAGTGCCACACAAAGTTAACAGATCAGGCTTTTGTGCTTTTTTTTTCGCCAAAAGAACGTGTGTGTGTGTGTGTGTGTGTGTGTGTGTGTGTGTGTGTGTGTGTGTGTGTGTACAGTGGGAGAGCAGAGTCTGTGCATGTGTAGTGGGGGAGGGTTGTGCATGTGGAGCATTTGTGTGTGTGTGTGTGCGCGCGTGCGTGTGTATTGTGGTTGATTGGTGTGTGTGTGTGTGTGGTACAGAGTTAAAGAGGAATAATTGTGTGTCTTTTGTGTGTGTGAGAGTTGGGGTGAATGGGTGGTAATGTTTACCCGAGCTCCAACAGGGGGCAGTGATGTTTTACATTCACTCCTGGACAAAATCAGTCTCTCTCTCTCTCTCTCTCTCTCTCTCTCTCTCTCTCTCTTTCCTCNCTCTCTCTCTCTCTCTCTCTCTCTCTCTAATATATATATATATATATAATCTATTAGCTGGACAACTGCATTATATAAACCTTGCTCCCTATCCCTTAGACCCTCAATCCTATACCCCATTTACTGTTCCCTACATCATGTACAATACCAAACTTCCGACATTCTATACCGTACTTAGACCTAATACCCTACTACCCTACACCATATACTGTACACTACACGCTACACTCTAAACTCTACACCTTATATACAACCCCCTATACCCCACTCCCTACATGATACACACCTCACCCTACACCTTATATACAACCCCCTATACCCCAATCTCTTCACCATACACACCACACCCTATACCCCACTCCCTACATGATACACACCTCACCCTACACCCCACTCTCTACACCATACACACCACACCCTATACCCCACTCCCTACATGATACACACCTCACCCTACACCCCACTCTCTACACCATACACACCACACCCTTTACCCCACTCTCTACACCATACACACCACACCCTATAACCCACTCCCTATACCTTACACACCACACCCTACACCTTATATACCACACCCTATACCCCACTCCCTACACCATACACCCCACACCCTATATCCCACTCCCTACACCTTACACACCACACCCTATATTCCACCTCCTACACCTTATTAACCACACCCTTTACCCCACTCCCTACACCATACACACCACACCCTATTAGAGAAGAAGCTTTTTTCTGGTTGGAAAGCTCCTTCGTTAATGAAGTGAGAGGAGGAGCATGCTGTTTCCACTCCTCCACCCACTGTGTTTTAATCTTTCTCTTCATTTTCAATTCCTCCTGTTAGAACAGAGAGGGGGATGAACGAGGGAGTGAGGGGGGGTGGATAGACATGTACAGGCGTGATGGTGGTAGACAGTGAAGTGAGAGTTCTGTGTAAGTGTGTGAAAGAGAGAGAGAAAAAGTGTGTGTGTTTCATGTGTGTTCACATACTAATGAGATCCACAGGTAACAAGATGTTGACAAGGCGGCGACTCTAGCTGACATGCCCACTTTTCTGTGAGACACACTCTCTCTGTCGCGCACACACACACTCACACAGACATGCACACGCATTGAAATGGGAAGTTTTTCTTTTGTCGTCTTAAGAAAACTAGAGGAAACTTGAAAACTGAGAGGTGTAAAATTACATCTGTGGAATAGAAATGGGGATGAGTAGAGAGCTGGAGAGCAAAAAAAGAGGAGAAAGAGGTGGAAAAAGGTTGAGAGTGTGAGGGATAGAAATGTAGAAGAAAATAGAGATGTAAAGGGATAAAGAGATGAAAAGAGAGACGCAGAAGAGGGTAAGGAGATGAAGAGGAGAAAAGTGAGCTAAAAAGAGAGAGATGGAGAGGACACGAGGAGATGAAGACAAACGTGAGAGATGGGGAGAGATGAAGAGAAAGAAAGATTGACAGAGATTTAGTGGAGGAGTGAGAGATGAAGAGGTGGAGAGGAGGGGAGAGGAGGAGTGAGCTGGGGAGAGAGATGCAGAGGAAGAAAGACTGACAGATGAAAAGGAGGAGTGAGAGATAAGAGAAATGAAGAGAAGGAGTGAGAGATGGGAAGAAAAATAAAGAGAAGTGAGATGGAGAGAGAGATAAAGAGGAGGAATGAGGTGGGGAGAGATGGCTAGAGAGATGAGAAGTGAGGTGGGAAGAGAGAGAGAGAGAGAGATGGAGAGATAAAGAGGAGGAGTGTGATGGGGAGAGATGGCGAGAGAGAGAAAGAGGAGGAGTGAGATGGAGAGAGATAAAGGGGGGAAGTGAGATGGAGAGAGAGAGAGAGAGTGAGGTTGGGAGAGATGGAGAGAGAGCGATAAAAAGGAGGAGTGAGATGGTGAGAGATGGAGAGAGAGATAAAAAGGAGAAGTGAGATGGAGAGAGAGATAAAGAGGGGGAGTGAGGTGGGAAGAGATGGAGAAAGAGATAAAGAGGAGGAGTGAGATGGAGAGAGAGATAAAGGGGGGGTGAGATGGAGAGAGAGAGATAAAGAGGGGGATGAGATGGAGAGAGATGTAAAGAGAAGGAGGGAGATAGGGAGAGATGGAAAGAGATAAAAGAGGAGCAATGAGGTGGGGAGAGATGGAGAGAGAGCGATAAAGAGAAGGAGTGAGATGGGGAGAGATGGAGAGAGAGCGATAAAGAGAAGGAGTGAGATGGGGAGAGATGGAGGGAGAGCGATAAAGAGAAGGAGTGAGATGGGGAGAGATGGAGAGAGATAAAAAGGAGAAGTGAGATGGAGAGAGAGATAAAGAGGGGGTGTGAGGTGGGGAGAGATGGAGGGAGAGCGATAAAGAGAAGGAGTGAGATGGGGAGAGATGGAGGGAGAGCGATAAAGAGAAGGAGTGAGATGGGGAGAGATGGAGAGAGATAAAAAGGAGAAGTGAGATGGAGAGAGAGATAAAGAGGGGGTGTGAGGTGGGGAGAGATGAAGAGAGATAAAGGAGGAGCATGAAAGTAATTATTACTTGTTAATTGTCAGAAGATTATTATTAGAGCTGCAAGATTAAAAACAAGCCCCGCCTTTATCAAACTCCGCCTTCATCCTAATCTACATCCTGTTTAATATTTAAATGTTAAAATCTCCAATACAGAACCATACAGAAAAAAAGAGTCATAGTGGAAAGTGAAAAATTCAGAGTAAAAAAAAAAGAGAGAAAAAAGAGAAAAAACAAATTTTTTATTATTTATTAATGTTTATCCTTTCAAAAAATAATATTTTGGTTAAATGTCTAATAAAAGCTGGATATTCAGATTAAACTGATTTTTTTTTCCCTTTAGAAATCTTTTTTTTATTCAATCAACTCTTTTCTGCAATCTGAATTATTATTACTGAAATTATTAGTGTAGTGTAAACGGAATAAAAATGTCATGCTGTCGGGGTCCAGTGGAAATAAGCAGCATGAGCTGTGTTTGTGCTTTTTTTGGTTTTACTCCAGGCATTAGCTTAGCGCTTAGCACTACAGGAGTCGTCCTTTCAGCTTTTAGTCCATTTGCCAACTTTAATATCAGCAGCGATCCGTCATGTTTAAACATCACCTTCCCACCATGCCGTGTTCAGTGAGCTTTCAGGGAGTCCGAGAAGTGGAGAAAGAGCTACTGTAGGTGCCCACCGAGGCCGCCGGAGGTCCTGGAACAGCAACTTTTACTTGATTTCTTCCACTCCATCACTTTATATTCGAAGCTTGCAGGCAAGAAAGAGTGACGACGCTTCTAGTGGGCGATCGATAACGTAGCAGAGCAGCCTATTTCTCCCACAGCAAGGGTAAAACCTTGGAGGATTACGGCCTGACAGGAACCTGCAGCTGTCTCCAGGCTGATCTCCATCTCACATCCGACTTACACAAACTACAAATAGTCTCAGACAGTGCTGAACTTTGTTCATCGTTCAGTTACAGTACAGATACAAGCCTGGGCTGAAATTTCATCATTCATTAATTCATTTATCTATTAGCTCCTAAGCACTCGCATGTGTTTTACTTCTCTTTGACTAAACCGTAGGGTATTATTTAAAGGTAAATGGTGGGAAAAAAAGGAGGAGAATAAAAGGCATGTAACACCTGAGTGTAACACACCAATCGTAGCTACCTAAATGTAGCTATGCCTTGATCCTTACACCTGTTGCGACCAGAGCGTTACACCATTATAACAACACCAGCAAAGTAGCAACCCTGTGTTAGACCCTGATCATAACACCAGCAGAGTAGCAAACCTGTGTTACACCCTGATCATAACACCAGCAGAGTAGCAACCCTGTGTTACCCCCTGATCATAACACCAGCAGAGTAGCAACCCTGTGTTACACCCTGATCATAACACCAGCAGAGTAGCAACCCTGTGTTACACCCTGATCATAACACCAGCAGAGTAGTAACCCTGTGTTACACCGTGATTATTACACCAGCAGAGTAACAACCCTGTGTTACACCCTGATCATACCAGCAGAGTAACAACCCTGTGTTACACCCTGATCATACCAGCAGAGTAACAACCCTGTGTTACACTCTAATAATTACACCAGCAGAGTAAAAACCCTGTTACACCGTTTTTTAACACCCGTAAAGTAGCAACCCTGTGTTACACCCTGATAATTACACCAGCAAAGTAACAACCCTGTGTTACACCCTGATCATACCAGCAGAGTAACAACCCTGTGTTACACCCTGATCATAACACCAGCAGATTAGCAACCCTGTTACACTTTCCTCGTAACAACTCTGTTGTAGCTACCTGAGCTTAACACCATTAGAGTAGCTACCTCAGCATAACACCTCAATCATAACCCCGAGAAAGTACTGTAGCAACCTCAGCATAACACCCCAAACATTGCTAGCTAAGCATAACACTTTGATCACACATGTAGCTCACCGACTGATTGTACCACCAGCAGAGCATCAATCTTAGTGTAATCACTGCGCAGCACGCTGAGGGTAACTGAACATGCATAACAACCCTGTGGCTAAGAAGCAGAACCTAGTAAACTGAGCGTAACACCCCGAATGTAGCAAACCAAGCTCAGAAATCCCTACATAACCTGCACATAACAACCCAAACATAACCCTCTGCCAAACAACGAAAGAAAGAAATCTTGATGATAATTTGCTCCCTGTGCCCCATAATATACACGTCAAATACAGAAATGTGAGTTGAGTGATGTAACTTGTTGAATAATATGCGAAGCGTGAAGTAAAAAAGTTTATTTATTTTTTTATCAGTGTGTGCAGTCGAGTGTGGCGGCAATTAAAATCTCACCATTTCGAGACTAATTAGCGTCAAGGTGCACTTTCCATCAGGGACACGGAGTTCAGACTAACAACACTATTCACTTCCTAAAGCCTTTTAACACACTTGTGGAAGCGATCTGAGCCGACACATCAGAGAGAGAGGGAGAGAGACTTCCATATTGATTTATAAACGCTCTCCTGTGTGTCATATCTGAGCCGTGAGGTTAATAAATACCCTGTGGAAATTTGTAGATGTTACAGAAAAAACTAAAATTAAGTTCAAATATTGTATACGTAGGACAAACATATATAACAGTACAGGAGTTACATAAAAAAAAAAACAGAGAAAGAAAGAAATATGAAGGAATAATGTTTTTGACTGTACAACATTTTGAACGCAACCTTACACTTAGTGAAACAAATTCCTCTTGACTGCTCACATAAAGGCTGCGGCTGAGGAAACCCATCGGAAATCCCCGTGTAATTATTGCTGAGCTTCATTATTACCAAGACGGTGTTTAAGTACTTCCCCGAGCCAGTGTACATGGTCCTCCTCAAAACAAAGGAGAACGGACGGCCATCCTTCCAGAATACTGTATACCAACGAGTGTTTTAAAGCCCGAGTCACATTAACAATGTCAGGAATTCACTTCGAGGCCGACGCAATGTCTGCCACAGGATTACTGAGGACAGTTAAGAATTCGTGAACTCAGACGAGGATATTAACTTTCCAGCTTATAGACACAGCAAAGTCAATCCCAGACCGGATCCCACTGCTTTTTTTTTCCCTCCTTCGGAAGATTCCGTTACTTTAAGGCTTTAACTCTCAATCCAGTCTTGTGCAATGATACATGCGTTTTTTTATACGATTATGATTAGGACTATTGGGACATGTTTTTCTCGGTTTCTTTCAGTTATGAGACAGGTGTCCACGGTTCTTTACATTTCACAAATGTGTTATATAGGATTTGGGGATCCATGAAATTATGGAGTAACGCAGTAGCGTCGAGAATGGATTTGAAACGCACGTAATGTCAGCAGCGGCTCAGGACCACGAGTTGCTGCGCTCAACAACAATTAACTGTAATAAATGGACATCCAAACGAGGACGGGTTCTCTCTTGAGTCTGGTTTCTCTCAAGGTTTCTTCCCCATGCCGTCTCTGGGAGTTTTTTTCTTGCCGATTTCGCCACCAGCTCACTCATTAGAGACCAATTTACACTTATAAGGAACCAGCGTATACATTCTTTATCACCTCTTTACCTGTGTAAAGCCGTGTTGAGACCGTGTCCACTGTTGAAAGCGCTTTACAAATCAGAATGAATTGAATTATGCCCCAGTGATCTGGTGTTTGCTTTGAAATCGTAGAAAGATTTTGGACAATGACCGTAAAATGAATGAAAATTCACTGAAAGCTGTATTTTATGCTATTGTTCCATCTCCAGAAGACTCGATTAAAAATCAATTACACTTTTTGTGTTTTTTTTCCTCCCCACATCTGTTTGGAGCACAAGGTGTTAAAAAATTCGTTTAGAGAAGTCCCTGGAAAAGCTGAAGTCATTTGTTTGAGGCTATTAGATATTCATTAGTAGGAATGTGAAAAGGGGGCAGATGTAATGATCAGGGTGCCGAGGGACGAGAGGCCAGGGATCGGACGCAGTTTTAATGAAGGCTGTGGGATTATTGACATCTGCTGCACCATGTGGACTAATGTTACACTGGAAAGCTAGCTCGTTACGCCGGCATGCTCATTCCAACTGCACTCCTTCTCAATAAATCCCTCTGATGAAACTTTTCTATGCTAGCAGTTCAGTCTTCCGTATTGCTTTAGATCCAGTCTCGATATCCCGAACCGGATTCATCCCATTTTAGTCTCTTTGAGTCCACTTGAGTGAATGAACGGGTCTTCAATAAAAAAAAAAGAAACTTTGCTAATAGACTATTGTCCAGATTAGCACATGGCAGCAGTTTTTTTTCCTGCTTACCTCTTGGACAATGTAGGTATAGAGAAGAGAGAGAGAGGTGCAGCTAATTACATTTTCTTTTTAAAAGATGAATAAATAAAAGAATAAATTCCACTTCACTACGGCGTCTTCAGACAATTATCTTCGTCTGTGGCTCTGAAAAGGCACAGAATCCCATCAGGACTTTCACTTCTCACCTCTGCTTATGAACAGAATCAGAAACGAGGCCTTTTGTGGCGGCGGATGGGACGAGAGAAGGAGACACCGGACTCAACATGCTTCCTCGAAGCTCTTGTATTCTGTTCCGATTCTTCTCGGAAGTTCTTCATGAAGAGAGAAGAATAAGAGAAAGAAAACGGAGGATACGGAAGCGTGTGTGATCGAGATACGCGCAATCCTCCTCATCTCATATCACTTATTTAAATCCAACACAGAGAGGTCGAGAAAGTGCTGAAGATCAAGACCTGTGTGTGTGTGGAAATATTTAATCGTCTCCACACCGTCGTGGTAACCGCTGACTCCGGTTACATTATTTTATATTCTTTGACCTGGCAACCTTTACACCCTGAATAGAATACTCAAGAATACTGCGATATCTTGTCAGCATGTGAAGCTGGAATGATTAACATGTGTAGGTGTATTTAATGACTGCGGCTGCACATATTAGTTTCCCCACATGTGCCGTTCGTGTTTGTCTCTTTACCTCTTACATTCCATTAGTTTATATAATATATAATGTATGCAACAAATCAGTCTGTGTTTGGCTCCTCTAATTAGTGATTTCTCTGTTTAGAAGTGCAAAACTTCCTGATTGGTCTTGGCAATTGGACGAACAGAGACAAAACACACACTCCTTTTGTTTTGTTTTTTATTTTTTATTTTTTTTTATATATATATTTGTCTTGAATTAATTCACACTACAAAGACACCTGCATTGTATTTTTTATATTTTTATTTTTTTACTTTTCTCATTTGTGTTCAATAGCCTTGGCTCCCCCGTGTATTCGTCTTAATTCATGATATTAAATCTCAAAGACTGGTGTTTTGTCTTTCCACCACTTTCCCAGTCGTAAATGTGAAAAGTCACACGTGGAGTGCATTTTGCAGCGTCTCGCACAGCAACTCGCTGACTTCTCCCGGAGCAGGTAGATGGCCGTAATGGCATCGTTGGGATTTGAGCGCCGACTCGGTGCGGATTTCAGCAGCATTAAGCTCCATTTGGTAAAGGTCATTTTTTTTTTTTCAAATCCGAATCCACTTTAACTAGTCGATTGCAGAAAATGCCTGTAAGCTTCTGTAGCCGACATACTCTATTATTTACAGCAAAAAAAAAAAAGAAAAGGTGAACATTGACGCGTCCGAGTGCCTATTGAGCGTTAAGATGTGAACTTTGCTTCAGTTTGTAAGAACTTTTTTTGTGTAAAAACTTTGGGTATTTAACCACCCTGTTCATTCATTAGTCTGTTTGCATTGCTATTTACTTGCACAACCTCAAAAGATCCTCTGATTTAAAACTTGTTTAGACAAAAGCCATTTGCAAGCACGTTATTAAAAATATAGTATAACGGCCACTAGATGCTGAGGAATTTTTCACAAAGGAAGAAAAGTGTCTACAGAACCGTCATTGTTCATTACAGATATTATGAAATTTTATTTATCATTTTTTTTATTCTATTTTTGTGTTTTGCATCGCTAGTTCGAGCTTTGTGTGTGTGTTTAAACATAAATATGGTATAAATATGAATAAAAATGTGTGAGGATTGAAAAGGTAATGCCAGGCTGGTGATACAAATGTGTATCCTGTAGATACTACAAGCGAGAAAAGCATGCCTCTGAAAGCGCCAAAAAAGTGAGATTTCCTTTTTTGTACTCTGTTCAGGTTTTTTTTTTTTTTTGGTGGGTTGTGAGTGCCTTCGGTTTTTGGAGTGCACCTTGATGAGTTCTGTTGTCTCTAAAGAGCTGAGGAGACGCTCTGTTCGGTGATGGTGCGGGAGGCTTATTGCGAGAGAGTCGGAGGAACATCACAACATCGCTCTGTCTGTGAACAAGCGGCTCGCGTCACCGCACACGTGTCGTCTTTTATCTGCAGAGAGGATTTCACACCGGGAGAGAGAGGATTACAGGACATTATCTCTCAAATCTGTGTTATCTCTGATCTCCGAGACAGAACTGGACCTGAAATGCCGTGATTAGCATAAACACTGCGACGAGCGAGGAACGTCAGCAGGAATCGAAGATCTGAATTGTACCACAGCAAAAGAATAATAGTTGAAACTTAAAAACATACACTTAACCATCATTTACTTACATATATACACACCCCAGATATCACTATACCGTAGATCCATATTTAGTGCATGTGTGTGTAGATTTATTAGACACACTGTTTGTGTATGTTTGTGTACAGATTTATTTTGTGATTGGGACATAAAAGACCATCATGTCCTCCTATAAACACCTGCCCACACAAACACCCGTTCCCTTGTCTCTCTCTCTGAACAGGAAGTGTGTGAACTGTTGTACTGGTGGTGACCCTGTGTGTACGTTTATGAAGTTAACGAGATTTTCCAGTTTTTTTTTTTTTTTTAACGTGACCCTCAGAGAGTTTTTGGGTTGTACCTATAAACGTGTGTATGTGTTGAAGCAGAAGCAGCTGTTTCCTACGCAAGCACACACACAGCGTTTCCACATAATCCCAATTTCTTTTTCTCTCTATGTGGAAAAATTCACATCCACCCATAGTGTGTGTGTGTGTGTGTGTGAAGTATGGGGTAGGATAACACTGATTATTTCATCTTTAATGGAAACATACACCATGTTTGTACCTGCGTGAGCACTTGTTTTACACAGTATTTACTGTTCGTGTGTGTGTGTGTGTGTGTGTGTGTGTGTGTGTGTGTGTGTGCGCTATTTAATCATTTGAAATGTATGTACCTGTAAGATGTTTGAGATAAGCAGAGAAGTCATATACAGGTGAATTGTACACATTGTACCGGACGTTAAACAGCAGCACTGGGTTTCTTTCTGCTGCACTTGTTAATATGTAATATTTCTTATTTTTTTAAACTAATATTTGCCGATTATGTATTTATTTATTTACTTTAGAATTCAATTATTTTTTGTTTGTTTGTTTGTATCACATAAAAAAAAATGATATTTTACAAGAAACATCTCCTGACCATTAATTAGAAATGCACTAGTAAACAAAAACTAAAGAAATGTTTAGTTATGAAGCTGCTCTGCAGCTGCTCTGGAAGCTGCTCTGCATATGGAACCTGCTCTTTAGTACTGTTCTTGAACTGAATCAGGGCAAGGAGAGTCCTGTCTGCTGCACGTGTTTTCTCTGAATACCAGATTAAGTATACGATCCATACGATCACTATACATTAATAATGCACACACAAAGCCTCATGTTCTGCTAATGGACCCGATCTGAGTAGAACTCTGTTCTCGCCTGCATGACCCACACACACACACACTCTCTTTTGCGTGTGTCTAATGATCCTCCGTCCATTAAGCCAGCCGGAAAAATGACGTGACCGTTTTCCGGGTGAACGCTAATGTCCGATGCGAGTTTCCGTCATTACGGAGTTCTTGCTCCGGCGTACAAAAGCGCGGCCGATCCGTCTTTCACCGAGTCGTTAATGTTCTCATCAGAGCCGCTCGGTTCTCAAGGTGCTTCAAATGAAAGTGTGAAATGTTCCGTAATGATCTGGTTGCGTTCGACCCTCAAAGCCTGGACTTTAAGGTTATATCAGTGTAGTGCTCTGCTGTGTTGCCTAGCAGCATGTACATGCACCGTAAAGGTTCTCTGTAGGACCCTCCAAGTGCTTTCTTGTGTTTTTTCACATTAAACATGGGACCTCTTTAGGAAGCACAAAATCCAGAAATAAGGATTTTCTCTCGTTAGGTATTTCCTAAACGTCATTTAGAGCCTGTAATCTTCTATACAACTGAATGGATCCCAAGTACAATTCTTTCCTAAAATGTAGAACCTGTCAGGAGTTTCCGCTTGTTCTTTAGAGGTTCAGTATATAAATAATAGTTTTTTAAGTTGTACTTAAAATTCTTTGGAACTGTTTGGGCTTCTAAGCTTTTGACACGTTCTGTTGTTGTACTGTCTTCGTAAGACATTTCTTCAAGCATTCCTCAAGGCTTTAGTAGGTAATTAATTGTTCTCAGTATTCTAAAGTGGTTGTGTTTGGAAATTGTGTTATAAAGTGTCTATCCAATTTCTAAACATATACCCTCTGAATAGACAAAGAGAATGAATGGTTCTGGACATCCTGATAGTGCTGTACTTTTGTGGTAACTTATGATGATTATGTTAAACGGTTCTACATCGAACCTTTAATGGGTTTTATATGTTTCTTAATAATTCTTGACCTTCTACTTGAAACACATTGACCGGGGAACACACTTTGTCATGTTTTATTTGCAAGAGGAAATTGAAATTCTCTTTTTTTTTTTTCTTTTTTAGAATAATGGTTAATTCTTTCCCTCATGTCCAACAATAAGGGATCAGTGAAAACCTTTTGTTCCGGTTCCCAAGTGAACCTTTGTGTCCTTGGTTTCTTCTAAGACTCAAAGGTGTTCTTGAACTTAGGCCTTTGTAGTTTGAGGTGGGGGTGTGAAGGGTTGCATTAAGGGGTCTGTTAAAATCCCTGAAGCAAGTGTTGTAATTTTCAAAGTAGAGCCAAATTGGGACATTCTTGAGAACTTCTTTCTAACCACAACCGGTGGAATTTTGCTCATCATGTGTGTGTTATTCTGGGTTTTAGAGGGAGTGTGTGAAATCTGGCTGACGAGCGAGGACACAGGGGCTTACGGGAGGGACATCGGTACGGATCTCCCAACACTGCTATGGGAGCTGGTGAAGGAGATCCCTGAGGGCTGCATGCTCCGCCTGGGCATGACCAACCCACCCTACATCCTTGAGCACCTGGAGGTGAGTCTGAGCTTCTACAAAGTTCTTGCAGAGACCCAGCATGATTTCTTTTGTACTACATTGCTACCCATGGTACCCATACCTTTCTTATTCCATTTGTAGTAACTCATAAAGGTTTCTCAGTGGTTCTGGATTTGGTTAACAGTCCTAAGAGGTGAACCCTCTTCTTTAGGGTTCTCCAATAAAACACAGTTACAAGTAAATAGCTTTTTATTTCTCTGTTTTCCTCAGATTTCAGAGTAGGAACGATTCATTTGCAGAGGGTAATTGAGGTTATAATTTAGACCCTGCTCATGCGCAGTCTATTTCTGCATGGTTACATCTGAATTAAAAAGCGATAAAAACGTGACTTTCTTCTTTCCTTGAATGATGGGAATGAACAATTAAATGTTAATTAGAACCGGGATTGTTGGTGCGCCGGCGCTAATTTAGCGTTCCACTCGAGTTTGCTGTTTTGATGTGCTCAGCAGTTCCACTTTAACGCTTTACTGCTTTATTAATGTTTTGGAGCGTTCTGGAGCCGGTTCTATCCATTCATTATCAGCCAAGTGGAAGATCGCAGCAGCAGTCAGAACGGTATTACGTGACACGCAAAACGTTTGCCACTTTGAGAGGAGGAAAATGATGAACGTCTGATATTCGGGATGTTCTCTGAGGGAGTGGATTTCCCTGTGGAGCGAACCTTTAAAGGTTGTCTGTCGAGTCCTTCGGGGAATTGGTTTGGCTTCAGCAAGGGTTTTAGGTTGAATTTTTTATTTTTTTTGGAAGAACCAATGAAGCACCACAGGGGAAAAAGTGTTTTTTTTTTTTTAATTGCTAGAACATGCCAGGAATTTCTTATGGAACTTATGATTAAAAAACCCTTATAGAAAGGGTTCCTCCAGCAGGACAACCAAGGAACTCTTAAAGAGGTAAACATTTTATTTGGTATTTTATGTAATGTGTGAGGAACCACATAGAAAAAGAAATGGTTTCTCATATGTTGTTCAAAATTGTCTACATGGAACCCTAAACGAAAGAGAACACAATTTTTTTTATTTACAATATTTGTATTCCCTTTAAAGGAATAGTATACATTTTGGGTTCTGTAGCAGCAGGTTCTTGAAAATAATTATAGGCTGTGATTGAAGATTAAAAAGAAACTCTGCACGTGACCAGTGCTCATCAAGTGGTTTCTCAGGTTTCCACAGTTCTTTCATCATCATAGTGTCTTTGTTAATGGAAGCCATCGGTTGTAGGGTCTACGTAGAACCTCCAAGGCTCTTTAGTTGTTGTGGTATTACTTATTCCTTCTTGTGCATATTAGTGTGAAGTAAGTGTCTCGTGCGCACTAATTACCTGAACTCCTGTATCTAGTAGTCTTTTTGGGTGAGGAGAACTCCAGGGAAGTCAGAGGCAGGCTGAATGGGACGGAAACACAGGTCAGGGTTGATGAAACGTTCCACTGGGTGGGTACAGACAGCTCCCGATTTCGCTCATTAAGTCTCCCTTCACGTTTTCTAAAGAGACTCGATGCCACTGGAGAAGAACCGAGTAGACGAGAAGCAGAAAACCGAGGCCTCACCGGCAGTTTTTTCTCCTTCTCTCTCTGACCGAGGCTGCTTTTATTCATGAGGCACAGGTAAATAGGTGTTAGATCAGAGGTGAAGGTTCTGCACTAGAGACTGTAAGGCTGTGAGTTCAAATCCCAGGACAACCAATGAGTCACTGTTGGGCTCTAGAATGAGAACCTTATTCTTTAACTTGGTTTATCATGTGAGGCTAAACCACATGCTGTGGTGAATAATTTATAATAATTCTAATTATAATAGGTGGGGTTAATAATGTGTAATACATAATTAACATGGACACATTTGAATATTCGTAAATATTCACTGTTCAGAGATGATATATATATATATATATATGCTGTCAAAATGTAAGGTAATAGCACCCTAACGATAATTAATTTTAACGGCACTAATGACAATTATTAAAAAATATCAGTAAATCTAAAAGAGGCGAAATTGAAACCTGCAACGCAACACATTTTTTCACAACGTCTTTACTCAGAAATAAAAAAAATTAAATCCACCAAAAAAAATGTTTTTAATTAGTAAACATTTGTTTTACTCATTCGCCCAGTCTCAAATCGTGCAGCAAAATCCGCCAGGACACACAAACGGCAAATAAAACTGTTCATGTCCTGATGATTTATGTAATTTAACACCATCATTACTTTAAAAAGATTAAAACAATATTTTGTCTTCATGCTCCATGTTGAGTATGGTGTCACTAATTATAAACATACATTTGCACAAGCATTCATATTTGTCCATGGCCATGTTGATTAGAGTATTTACAACTTGAAAAGTATTAATTTAAGGTACATTTAGAAAATATAAAAATGTGCAATTTTGTTGCGATTAATCGAGTTAACTGGCGGTAATCGTGCGATTATTCGCAATTAAATATTTTATTCGATTGACAGCTTTTTATAGTACCGTATTTTCTGGACTATAAGCCGCTACTTTATTCCCACGCTTTGAACCCCGCGGCTTAAACAATGAAGCGGCTAATTTATTGATTTTTCCTCGTTTTTTCCCGGTTTCACAAACTTCAAGCTAAAAAACTGAATCACATAACATTAGACCAATTAAATTGCTGAACGGGTTCAGGTGAACCAATGAAACTCTTTATATTAAATCAGATGCACTCCCACTGAATCGGGCCGCACACATCATAAATATGGATAATGTTCCTCTGACGTTTGACCTGCCGCTCACTCGGACTGTCTACAGGAAATGCGAATCATTTGTCAAAAAACAACTGGACATGAAAAAAACACTTCACCTGTGGTCTGAGCTGCACAGCATCGTGAGAAAAGATTCACAGATGGTGATTTTTAAACGCACGACAATGAGGAAAGAAAAACTCCCGAGAGAAATAGTTGTGAAAGGAAGGAGGAAGACAGTGAACAATGACTTTTTTGGTAGGCTACTGTTTAGATAGAAGCGGTGTAACAGACACTGTCTTTTGTTAAAACCTGTGTTAAGTTTATTAGTTTCAGTGTAGACAGGTTTATAGACAGGTGGGGCTTATTTATGTTCAAAATGAAAATCTTTGTAAAATTCAGTGTGTGCGGCTTATATTTGGGTGCGTTTAATAGTCCGGACATTACGGTAATTCACATAAGTAAATATAAGTATTTAGTACATATCTGACTACATCATGCATTCGAGTCAGGCTATTTACGAGTCAGGGACAAAGAAAAAAAAATATGAACACATTCAAAAATATAATTTTGAAGTCAGTGCAAGGTGCAACCAATGTAATCACGTTTTAAATTCAAATTCGAGATGCATGTGATTTTGGAATGCAGATGCATGTCAAGTTCATACCATAAATTTGAAAGTTGTGAGTCATTAATTTATTTCATTTCTGAGACAAATCTTGAGTCATAGTTTAAAATAAGAGTTATAACCCTAGTCGAGTTATGAGTCATACATTTCTGATGTCAGGAACAAAATCATAAAAGCAATAATCTCAGAAAGTCAGTCTCGAAATAAACCTGAAATTGAGTCAAATTGTGAGTAGAATTTGATATGTCGGCGTTCACATTTAAAACACAGTCATGTTGCAAGTCAAATTTGAAAGTCGCTGTCAGACTCATGAACTCTTGAATTGCAAAATCTTCATGCATGTAATAAGTCATACATCTTGGAGATCGAGTCAAAATTTCCTTTTGTGTATATATGCAACACACGCTGTAACTCATTGCTATGGAGATTCTTTTTTGGCCAAACAAATTAATTTCAAATTTTATTTTCATTGAAAAATCCCTTAGTCCCCTGGTGGTCTAGTGGTTAAGACGCAGCGCTCCCACCGCTGCGACCCAGGTTCGATTCCCGGGTCAGGGGACCATCCCGGTGCCGGTCCCAAGCCCGGATAAATTGGGGAGGGTTGCGTTAGGAAGGGCATCCAGCGTAAAAACATGGGCCAAATCAAACGTGCGGAGGATCCGCTGTGGCGACCCCTAACGGGAGAAGCCGAAAGAAACTTATTGAAAATCCTCCCTTAGCATGAATAACAGTTTCAAACACTCTTGGGGTCCAGACAGTTCATTTCTCCAAACCTTTAGCCAAAACACTTTGCTATGCCTCCTAAAGGTGTTCTTTACTAGTTGAGTGTTTTTTTCTGAATTGCGATTCAGTTCGTCCCAGACCAGTTTAATAGAGATTACATTTAACCTACATTTATAGCATGAATTAGCATGTTCTCCAAGTATAAACGGAAACTTGTAAAGTGGAACGTGACCTTGCTCCATGTATTTCAACCAAAACCGACTGTTATTGCCTGAGGTGAGAGTTTGATGAAAGGAATAGCGTTAAATTGCATAGTCTGTTGAATGTAAACAAAAGGAAACATGCAGGTCTCTCAAAACTCTTATGAGACTAAGCATTTTCAAACGTATGACATGCACTGAGAGGTGTTAATGGCTGATGCGAGTCTTTTAATTCAAGTTGCGAGTCAGACAAAGTCGGTGTCCAGTTGTGAGTCATAAACCGAGTCAAACTGCATGTTAGGTTTTGGTGTCTCAGTCAAAGAGAGTCAGGCACTGATTACTGATACAGTTTGGGTCAGTGTATGGGTCATAAACATCATTGTTGCATATGTGACTGAAGACGATATGAAACCTATGTGAGCACGGCTAGAAAGAACAGTAATAATATGATGATGAATGAAGTCACATAATAACCAGCCAGAGCAGATTTATTTGACTTCTTTCTGTTACGTTCATTAAAGACGGGAAATAAGAACTGTTGCGTGTTCTAGTTCCACGGTTTCACTGTTCATTTTATTTTATTCTATTTCTTTTTTTCTCCTTGCAGTCCGTTTAGTTTCCGTCTCCACAAGGACGGGTCTGAAACAGAACATTTGTCCTAATTAGTGTTTGACCGTCTGATCTGCTGTCTCTTGTCCGTGGACAGTTTTATTCAGAGGCCTTTTTATGGTTCACTCGATTAGCGCTGTTAGCCCAAGGGATGCCAACGCCGCCACCGCAATTTGGAACTCATCCCGATCTCGGGCCATTTCCATTTTAACGTCTCTCCAGGGACATGCTGTCTATGCTTACGTCTGATCTGTCTGTAAATGAAGTGTGTTCAATGAGAAATAGGGCATTTACTTACAAAATCATAGAAACATTCACATACATCATTATTTGTCAAAGTTCACATTCAAGAACAGATCAAATAAACTTACAGCTAACTCTTATAGCTGTGCTATCAATTACCTAAAATGTCCTCTCTACCCCATTACCTCTCTACCCCATTACCCCTCTACCTCCCTAACATAATACAGCTCTACCTCTCTACCCTATTACCCCATTACCTCTCTACCCCATTACCTCTTTACCGCATTACCTCTCTACCTCTCTACCCCATTACCCCTTTACCTCCCTAACATAATACAGCTCTACCTCTCTACCCTATTACCCCATTACCTCTCTACCCCATTACCTCTCTACCCTATTACCGCTCTATCTGTCTACCCCATTACCGCTCTATCTGTCTACCCCTTTACCCCTCTACCTCTCTACCCCTTTACCCCGTCTACCTCTCTACCCCATTACCCCTCTACCTCTCTACCCCATTACCGCTCTATCTGTCTACCCCTTTACCCCTCTACCTCTCTACCCCTTCACCCCATCTACCTCTCTACCCCATTACCCCTCCACCCCACTGCCCCATTACTTCTCTGGCTCATTACCTCTCCAGCTCACATCATTATCTCCCCACCTCACTGCCAGATTACTTATCTGCTTCATTAACTCTGTACCTCATGACCTCTTCACCTGACATCATTACCTCTCTACCTTAATACCCTATTACCTCTCTACATCTTTTCTGCTCTACCTCATTAACTTTCCACTTCACCTGTTCATTTCTTTCCACCTCAACACATTACCTTTCATCTTACTACCCATTAGTTTTCCACCTCACTGCCCCATTAGCTCTACACCTAACTACCCCATATTTCCCCACCTCACTACCCCAATGCCTCTCCACCTCACTACACCATTACCTCTTCAACTCTCTAGCCCAGTAGCTCTCCACCTCACTACCCCATTACCCTTCTACCTTAGTACTACACTATTACATCTCCATTTCCACCAGTACCTCTCAGATTTGCAACTGGTTTACCTTGCTGTCTCATGATCTTTCCACTTAGCTACCTCAATATATCTTCACCTTGTTATCTCGTCTCCTCATCTGCTCACCTTCACCTCAGCATCTCTTCTCCTTACTAGCTGTTAGGATGATAGGCTACATTCATTAGAGAATGCAAACCTCATTACTTTCCCCTCACCAACTTATTCAAGCTGAGGTAAACAAGCTGTTGCACTGTTTCAGCCTAGTATAATTGTTTAGCAGCAGTGATCGAGATATGATTATTAGGCCTAAATACAAGACAGAGATCAGATAAAAAGAAGTAGTGTAATTACTTATTTTGTTAATGAGCAGGTTAGTGTTGTCACCCGTCATTGCACAGACATCAGAACGGATGTTATGAAATGATTAACGAGCGGAAATGAAACAGCGTTCAGAGATATTGAGCAGTTTTGCTGGAACATGATTTTTCAGGAGAACGTATGTTTCTTTCTTCATGTCTTTGTTTTCTCACTCTGTTTTTATCATAGCTACTTAATATACTACAACCTGGTTCCACTTGTAGCAGAGGTGTGGTGTGTGTGTGCGTGTTAAAGTTTATTTCTATAGCGCTTTTTTACAATGAACATTGTCTTAAAGCAGCTTTACAGAACTGAAGAATTAAAGTGAATTATGTGCATTTATCCCTGATGACTAATTCAGGGGTGACTGTGGCAGGGAAAAACTCCCTTAGATCGTATGAGGAAGAAACCTTGAGGTGAACCAGACTAAAATGGGGAACCCATCCTCATTTAGGTGGTATCAAAACAATAAAAAACACCTGAAAGTAAGAACTACCATGAGTAGTGGAATGTGTGATTGAGTAATGTCCTTTCTGCAGTCTTATACAGTCAGTTGGTGCTAAAGAACTAGGAGCTACTGAGCAACTCATAAAATAACTCTTTTGAGATCATCATAGATCCCACACCAACTTCTCAATGCCAAAGCCTTTAAACATTCAAAGAGGTCCAATGTCAAACTCTACATGAAGTAGGATTTAAATGGCACTGGTACATCCCTAGATGATTTGGGATGTTTGTAGGGTCGGAATCTACTTCTTTAGAGGTCTATAATATTCATGAGGCTGGTTTTGTATTAAGGGTTATATTATTTTTTTTAATACAAGTTGCTGTCTAAAATAACTCCCAGGTCTTTTACTGTTGAACTAGTAGTTTCAGTACATCCTTCTAATTGCAAGTAGAATTGTCAAAGCTTCTGTGTATTGGGTTTTGGGCCGATGAACAAAATCTGTCTATCAGAATTTAATAATGGAAAGTTATGCGTCATCCAATTTTTTTATTTTTTAACACGCAG
The DNA here is from genome assembly GCA_024362625.1 of Silurus asotus. Taxonomy (NCBI): domain Eukaryota; kingdom Metazoa; phylum Chordata; class Actinopteri; order Siluriformes; family Siluridae; genus Silurus; species Silurus asotus. The sequence goes on from MU551646.1 coordinate 387,313, forward strand.
TTAACCGAGCCAATTGAGATGTATCGTCTGGTTGGATGAGATATATAGATGGTTTCATCAGCATAGCAGTGGAAGCTAATCTCATGCTTTCTAATAATTTTCCCAAGGGAAGCATTTATATTGTGAAAAGCAGGGGTCCTAGAACTAAACCTTGTGGCACCCCATAATTTACTTGCATTAACCTGAATAGTTCGCCATTTAAATTTACAAGATAGTAGCGATCAGACAGGTAGAATTTAAACCAGCTCAATGCCTGTCCCTGAAGCTGATGTAATTCTGTAAGCGATCCAGGAGAAAGTCATGATCTATAGTGTCGAATGAAGCACTAAGATCTGGTAAAACTAACAGGTCATTAGTGATTTTAACTAGAGCAGTTTCTGTGCTATGATGGGGCCTCAAACCTGACTAAAACTCTTCAAAGATATTGTTCTCTTGTAAGAAGAAACATAACTGGGCAGAGACAATCTTGTCTAGAAACTTAGACATAAATGGAAGATTTGAAATGGGTCTGTAATTTTATTGTTTATTTGGGTCCAAATACATTTTCTTAATGAGGGGCTTAATAACTGCCAACTTGAGGGGTTTAGGGATGTGACCTAAAGATAGTGAGGAGTTAATAATATTCAGAAGAGGCTCACCAGTTATCTAACAGGCATGTTGTTGATTTGGCTTCGGTGAAAAGATCATACAGCTCTCCCTGTCCTATACTTGCAATGCATTGTAATTGTGGAGTTTCAGGTGAGATTGGTTAATGTCAGAGGTTGAACCTCCACAATTGTGTTTACTTTGAATTTTTACAGTAAAGAAATTTATAAAGTACTCATGACTAAACGGTGATGAAATACTCTCTTTAGATATCGATTTTTTGCACATTTATCCACTGTACTTAAAAGAGACCTGGGATTGTTTTGGTTGTTTTTTTATGAGTTTGCTCAGGTGCTCAGCTCTAGCAGTGCTTAGCACCTGTCTGTAGCACCTGTCTGTATAAACCTCTAATTTAGTTTTTCTTATGGGCTGCTCTCTTGAGGGCATGAGTATGACTATTTTACCATGGTGCGGTTCTTTTTTCTTTTACCTTTCTTAATCGAATAGGGGCAACGGTGTCTAATGTTTAGTGAGAATAGAATCTATGTTGACAACAGCTCTCATTTAGGATCGCAGGTACCTGCGCTGCGACATCTAGAGCACGAGCAGCAGGAAAACAGCGCGTGTGTACCTTACCTTTGGCTGTAGTAGCACGAACATGGCAGATGATGGAGTCTCCAAGAAACACTGTATCACATCCCGTCTCGCAGAGAGTGTCGAGATCTCGAATGCCGGTGGTGGTGGAGGGGAGACGTTCTTGACCGGGGCTTAGCTCGTGTCTTCCACTGCTTCTGTATCCAGGGTCCATGGTTCTCCCCCCCCAGAGAACGATATCTTGGAGGGGCGCGTTCTAAGTGTGCTGGGCCTTGGCAAACACGGAGCTGAAGTGGTGGGAGTGTTAGATTTCACCTGGGAATTAACCTGGGACAGGTGAGCATCTGAAGATTCCAGTGCAGCTTTACGCTCCCACAGCTGGGCCTGCTTTACACGTAGGTGTGTCTGAGAGAGAGAGAGAGAGAGAGAAAATTTCTGGTTTTGTTTACTGGTTCGGGCTCTTTGTCTCCGTCCCCTTTCCTCGGTGGTTTAATCTATCAGGAGGTGTCTTGGTCAACGCCCTACGCATTCTCTGTCTTTCACCTCGCTCCATTACCATGCAGTGCGAGTCCTGATCTCCGATAATCCTCTGCTACGTGCCACCACCGCTTCCTCGCACAGGTCTGATTTATCTGCACTGCCAATCAGACACCATTCTTCACACTAATTAATCCCTTAAATTGTGGCATCCCGCTGCGGCTGGGCCGAGACACTCACAATGGGCTGTGATGGTGGAGACGGAACGCCATCGCAGATTCCTCTAGAAAAAAACAAGCATGAAAACACAACGGCTCATTCTGTGTGTGTGTGTGTGTGTGTGTGTATGTGTGTGTGTGTAGTCTTCTCACTGAGAGGATGAGTATGTGTGATTATGGACCTGAGTGGAAAGAAGCACCACAACTGTCTGTCTGTTTTTTCTCTCCATCCTTCCCTATCTGTCTTTCCCTTGCTGTCTATGCCTCCGTCTTTCTCTCTCTGCCCTTCTCTCCCTCTCTTTTTCCCTCTCTGTCCTTCCCTTTCTTTCCTCCTTTCTTTGTCCTTTTTTTCTTCTCTTTCTTTCATCCCTCTGTCCTTTCCTCTCTATCTCTCACTCTGTCCTTCTTTGTCCATCTCTTGCTCTGTCCCTCTCTGTCCCTCTACCTGTCCCTCTCTGCCGATCCCCTTTCTGCCCTTCTCTCTCTCTCTCTCCTTTACACTCTGTCTGTCCCTCTACTCTCTACCCTTCTGTCTCTGTCCTTCTCACACTGTCTGTCCCTCTCTACCCTTTCTTTTCGAGTTGTAGAGAGGAGTTCGTCAGACTGAGTCTGTGCCCACTAAAACATCTGTCTCTCCTGGACTGTGCGTGTATGAAAGTGTTCGAAGGAGTGATAGTAAAGTTGAGCAGGTGTCGTTCAGGTCCTGTATATAAACTTTAGTTTGTAAAGGCCTTTAAAGTTTCTTCCTCTCTTTCTTCGCTTCTTTGTCTTCTCTCCCTCCATACTTCCCTCTTAACAGGAAATGGCAAAGATCCTGAGTCACCCGCGAGTGTACGCCTTCCTGCACGTCCCAGTCCAGTCAGCGTCTGACAGTGTGTTAATGGACATGAAGAGAGAGTACTGCTGTGATGACTTCACACACGTCATCGACTTTCTGAAGGACAGGTGCGTGAATGAGCGCTGTGTTAGAGTTAGTCTGGCTTTAGTCTGGATCACATGATCCAAGATTTGTTCATTATTTATTTTATTTCTGTGTCAATTTTCTTTCTTTTTTCTTACTCTTTTGTTTCTATAATTTTTCCTCTGGGTGCTTCTCTCTTCCTCTCTCTCTCTCTCTCTCTCTCTCTCTCTCTCTCTCTCTTTTCCTCCCATGGCTGAGTGTGTGTGTGATAAGGATTTGTACGTGAACACGTTTATTTTAATAACGCCCAGTATAGATTTTTTGTGAGGAAATGTGAGGTGCAGGATAAAATGTTGACATTTTGTAAATGCCAGCTCAGAGAAGTGTAATAATGAGGACTTAGAGCTTTATGAGCATCGCTGCTGCTTCTGTTTAAGGAAGGATCTCGCAGTGTTGTGCAAAAGTAAGTACACCCCATACTAATTATGCGTCTCAGTGTTCATGTCCACACTTCTGCTCACAACACACGACTTAAACGTTATTATAAGTGTGGGCGTGAGTAAACTGAATAGTTCGCCATTTAAATTTACAAGATAGTAGCGATCAGACAGGTAGAATTTAAACCAGCTCAATGCCTGTCCCTGAAGCTGATGTAATTCTGTAAGCGATCCAGGAGAAAGTCATGATCTATAGTGTCGAATGAAGCACTAAGATCTGGTAAAACTAACAGGTCATTAGTGATTTTAACTAGAGCAGTTTCTGTGCTATGATGGGGCCTCAAACCTAACTAAAACTCTTCAAAGATATTGTTCTCTTGTAAGAAGAAACATAACTGGGCAGAGACAATCTTGTCTAGAAACTTAGACATAAATGGAAGATTTGAAATGGGTCTGTAATTTTATTGTTTATTTGGGTCCAAATACATTTTCTTAATGAGGGGCTTAATAACTGCCAACAACTAAGTACACCCCATACTAATTATGCGTCTCAGTGTTCATGTCCACACTTCTGCTCACAACACACGACTTAAACGTTATTATAAGTGTGGGCGTGAGTAAACTACGATTCGTCGGCTGCCATGTTAATCGAATTCCTTGTAAAATTCTTTTATGTATTTATGTATTATATATGAATAAGTGATCCTGTTTTAAAGTAATGCACTTTAAATAGAATCCTTTTTATTATTCTTATTTTATTATTCTTGTTCAAAATCCAAAATGATAAATATATGTAAAAATCTCTAATTAATTAGTTTAAAAAGTACATAATTAGTAGTTAGAATATTTGTGATAGAAACAATAGGCAATATTTAAGACTAATGTGAAGGAGAAAAGAAGAAACACACATACCAACATTTGTAAAAGACTGAAATTAGTATCCTTGTGTGCTTCTTTTGCATTGTGTGTGTTTGTGTGAGTGTGTTTCCTATTATGATCAGCACAAACACAAACAGAAAATGGCCTTGCTATTAGACACAGAGGAACTAGAGGAACATTGAGTTTTTCCCCTCAGGCCAGTGAGAGTGAGTGAATGTGTGTGTGTATGTGTGTGTGTGTTTGTGTGTGTGTGAGTGAGTAAATGTATGAGTAAATGTGTGTGTGAGTGACTGAATGTGTGACGTGAGTGAGTGTGTGTGTGAGAGAATGAGTGTGTGTGAGTTTGAGTGTGTGAGTGAGTAAATGAGTGAGTGAGTATGAGTGTGAGTGAGGGAGTGAATTTGTGATGGAGTGAGTGAGGAAGTGAATGTGTGTGTGTGGGTTTGAGTAAGTGTGTGTGTGTGGTTTTGAGTGAGTGTGTGAGTGAGTGAGTGTAGGTTGTTTTAGTGTGTTTATGTATTCCTAATCTCTTTCCCGTGAGCGAGTTTTGCAAAGAATGTGGAAATTGACGCCTCTGTTTTGGTTACATCCTTTTTATTTTCTTCTGTAAAGGTAAAACACTCATGCAACATTTTATTCCACTCTCTTATCTAATTTTAGCATGTCCAATCACTTTTACCCATTACCCTTAGTGTCAAATCACATTGAGCCATTATACTCATGTTCAATCAAAACCTGTGTGCACGCCTTAAATTCAGAGCAGTTTTCTTGCCCTTATGAAAAAGTAAAAATTAATAAAAAAGACTTATGTTAAATGTAATCAAAAGTAATGGTACACTTTGGCACTTGGCTGCATTGTGAGTGGAATAAAACACTTGGGGGAAGGTTCTCAATAGTAAACTGTGACTTTGCTTCATCTCTGCACACCGGTGTTAAGTATTTTCCTTTAACATCCGTGTATACACACACACACACACACACACACACACACACACACACCTGTTCCGATTAACCCTATTAACTTCTTTTCGGCTTCTCCCGTTAGGGGTCGCCACAGCGGATCCTCCGCATGTTTGATTTGGCACATGTTTTTGCGCTGGATGTCCTTCCTAACGCAACCCTCCCCAATTTATCAGGGCTTGGGACCGGCACTGAAAGTGGCTGGGGTTGGTTCCCTGACCGGGAATCAAACCTGGGTCGCAGCGGTGAGAGCGCCGCATCCTAACCACTAGACCACCAGGGGACTCTATTTAACCCTATTAATTAATTCTATTGCATACACACTGTTAGACTAATAACCACAAACAATACTTGTGAATGATTTCTCTGTATTTATTTTTTTTATGAAACTGAAAAAATACATGATCATTCCTATACACACAAAACTACAGAAACACAGCGGCCTGGTATATGATTACACTTTTATATTTATTTATTTATTTGTTTTTGTATCTTAGTTGAGTCTTTGCGCTATGTTTTCAACTATTTTGCATTTAATTAGCATATAATTATCGCGTATACATGTGTAACAGCTGAGGCGTGTTTCCGAATGCAAACACCCCGAGTAGAGTGTAATCACCAGCGCAACTGCTGCTTGTCTTTCCCTTTTTCCCTCTTTCTCTTAATTACAGGTGGCTCCTGTCTCCTGCACGAGTGTCCACTAAATCCCTAAGCAAATATTTTCCCAATCGATGGTCTTCTTTCTCCAATTTCTCCTGTTAGCACAAGGTTTGGATTAAGGAGATTTACACCAGAGAGAGAGAGAGAGAGAGAGAGAGAGAGAAAGAGACCTCGCCATCATTTCACGCTCATCTAGTTTTGCCAATTACTGCAAAACTCTTCTGCATCCTAAATCTTAATGATTGATGCGTCAGATGTTTACACATGCTCTGAGGATGAAACTTTGAGAATGAAAACAGAACGTGGGATGTGTCCCGTCATCTTTCATCTATTGTGATAAAAAATCCTTATTAGAAAATATTTATTTAAGGCTCGTTCAGCGTGATGAGCACGATCCGGAGTTCGGCGTGGAACTGTGCTGAAAATAACTCGGCCTGTAATCCGAGCGAGAGAGGGAGGGAGGGAGAGAGCGGGAGGGAGGGAGGGAGGGAGGGAGGGATTAGTCTGTCTGGTCATGAAAAACATGTTTTTTTCTGTTACTGTTATTACTGTCGTGTGATTAGAACACAGCCTCCGGGGGCTCTGTATTATTATTTTTTTGTTTTTTTTTTCTTTTCGCTCTGTTGCTGACCTCTGCCTAAGCACTCCATCCTCCGCATTTAGTTCTTGCATAACTCGAAAATGCTCTATTTATTTATAATGGGGTGAAAATCTAAATTTAATAATTGAACATTTTCAATTCTGAAAATGCTTCAAACGAGGACCTTTTGACAAACATTTGTTTTATTTTTTAAACATACATTTCTTTCTTTCTTTTGTTCTCTCTCTCTCTCTCTCTCTCTCTCTCTCTCTCACTCACACACACACCTACACACACACCGTTCTCAAAAGTGATGATAATCCTAAAAAATGTTGCTCCTTTATTAATAATTCAGCCTTGATGAATTCTCGTTTCTGATTGGTCAGAAAGTCTTCTAAAATGTTCGAACTAGGAATGAGCTCGTCTGTAGCAGTTGAAAAAGTCGTAAAGTTTCGATGATGGAATGAGTCTCCAGTGTCAGTGCTTCTAACAGTTTTTTAACTTTGAGGTTGAGAAGAAAGAAAAAAATGGATATTTATTTTTTCCCTAATTAAAAGAATTCTTTGTCGAGTGGTTGTGGTGTAGAAAGAATGAGGGGATGCTTGTTTATTTGACGAGTGCACGGATATGGATAAACGCGGCCTGACCACCGTCGCCAGTCTCTCTGGTCACGGTTTACACGTCTTTTAGATTTGCTTATCGTACGCGCCACACATGTATACCATCTCTACACGTCCCTCTGTGGCCTCTGGAGTCTCACTCATCATTCTGCACTGGAGCAGCTGCCAGGAATCTTAACAACCCCCCTCTCCTCATTCCATCACTCGAGCCCCAAGTCACTCGAGGTAAGCAGCAATGTTCTTTCCAAACAGCACCTTACGTAAACCAGTGGCCCTGACCCGCTTTCCCTGACTCGACTCGACTCCACTCTCCTCCTGGCAGGAGCTTTGCTGCTCTTTCCTCTGTCCCGGGGCAGGAATTCAAAAGCTGGCTGAGTGAACGTGCCCTCAAATCTGGGCCAAGACCTTTTGGAGAACCTTGACCATCTTGGAATCTTGTCAGTTTTTTTTTTTTTTTAATGAGCTCCGATGCGCTCATCCTAACAGGCGCCAAGGCTCTTACAGGAGAGCAATAAAGAAAAGGAGAGAGGGAGGGAGGGATGGGGTGGGGGGAAAACCAGGGCACTGCGATCGCTCGCTACTGACACAGAGAGCAAATGTGTTTTTGTTGGACCGAGTTTGTCTGAACTCTTTTAAACGCACAATGTTTATTCTGTCGTGCGTGCACACACGTGTGTGTATGCAAGCGATGTTGACTGATCTAACTCAGGTACCACCCCAGGTGACTTTGCCCACCTGCCTCTGGGATTTGCATATTCGCAGGATCGCCCGTGTAGCGCACTTTACACAGTCGCTCTCATTCACCACAGACATTCATCGGCCAGCTGTGTTTTTCTTTTGCGGGTTGCGCGAACGGGACCGCGCTCTTTGTTCCCATCGGGACTTTGAAAGTGAGGGTTGATGACATTCGCCCGAGGAACAAAGCAAGGAGCGGCTCAGGCTCCCCTCAACATGCAGCTGTATTGAAACAGGTAACCAGTTTCAGTCGGAACATCTGAGTGAAAGGCCTCCTGCTGCTATCTTACATGTGATGGTACAGTACAGTTGAACTTTTCAAAAGTAATCCACTTCCATAAAGGAATAGAATCACATTTGCACAGCAAACAGCGTATTTCTGTGGGAGAAAATCATATTTTGACTATTAGAAAAGGTCCACTAGGCAGAGATTCCAAGCCTGATGTGATTCTTCCCCAAACTGCACAATGTTGGAGACACACAACAGGCCTTCACCCCCAACCAATCACCACCCTATGGATACTTTCTATGTAAAAGAAGCATCACGTGGAGAATAGTATCTGTATGGACATGTGGGTGGAGCCCGAGGGGTCTCCATGGGCAGGTCGCAGATGAGATCTTTCTCCTTTTTTTTGGTTCTCTCTCCTTCAGGCTGGTGTCAGGTCCCTAACTTCTTTCATAACCAGCAGAACCAGTAGCTCTGTGAAGCTCCTGCTCTCTCCTGATCAGGTGACTCGGGGCAGTTTCAGCACCGGGGTTAGTTCTGTAGTTCACACCCCATGTTCTGAGTGGACACCTTCTCATCAAATTTAGCAGCCTTTCTAGTTCCTTTTCCTGTTTTCTCACCTTTGTTTATGCTGCCTTTTTATGTGCCAATTTTCTTATTTTTTTTTCCCCTCAATTCTCGTTCTGTTTCGGTGGCTTTCTTTTCATTTTCTTTTTCAATTTTTTTTTCCTTTGTCTTGCCTTTCTTGCTTATATTTGTATTATATTTTATCTTTTTATTTAAATTTGTTCTTTTTTTGCCTATTTTTTTTGGTCCTTTCCTTTTCTACTTTTCCTTTTTCTTACTTCTGGTTTCTGTTCGGGTTTTTTTTTTAGATTGTTTTCATTCATCAGTCACTTCCTCCCTGCTTTCATCCCGCCATCACACACAGTCACTCAGAGGTGTTTAAAGTCTCTTCTGAAGATCAGAACTGCTGTGTGTGATTACATACACCTCCACTATTACATCATCATCCTCTTCACATCTCCATGCCTTTACTTCTCCACCTCTCCATATATTTACCTTTCTATCTGTCTGCTTCTCCACCTCTTCACCCCCCCATCTGTCTACTTCTCCACCTTTTTACCTCTCCATCTGTCTACTTCTCCACCTCTTTACCTCTCCATCTGTCTACTCCTCTCTTTACCTCTCCATCTGTCTACTTCTCCACCTCTTTACCTCTCCATCTGTCTACTTCTCCACCTCTTTACCTCTCCATCTGTCTACTCCTCCACCTCTTTACCTCTCCATCTGTCTACTTCTTCACCTTTTTACCTCTCCATCTGTCTACTTCTCCACCTCTTCACCTCCCCATCTGTCTACTCCTCCACCTCTTTACCTCTCCATCTGTCTACTCCTCCACCTCTTCACCTCCTTATTTGTCTATTCCTCCACCTCTTTACCTCTTCATCTGTCTACTCCTCCACCTCTTCACCTCCTTATTTGTCTACTTCTCCACCTCTTTACCTCCTTATCTGTCTACTTCTCCACCTCTTCACCTCCCCATCTGTCTACTTCTCCACCTCTTTACCTCCTTATCTGTCTACTTCTCCACCTCTTCACCTCCCCATCTGTCTACTTCTCCACCTCTTTACCTCTCCATATGTCTGCTTCTCCACCTCTTTACCTCTCCATATGTCTGCTTCTCCACCTCTTTACCTCTCCATATGTCTGCTTCTCCACCTCTTTACCTCTCCATATGTCTGCTTCTCCACCTCTTTACCTCTCCATATGTCTGCTTCTCCACCTCTTTACCTCTCCATATGTCTGCTTCTCCACCTCTTTACCTCTCCATATGTCTGCTTCTCCACCTCTTTACCTCTCCATATGTCTGCTTCTCCACCTCTTTACCTCTCCATATGTCTGCTTCTCCACCTCTTTACCTCTCCATCTGTCTACTTCTCCACCTCTTTACCTCTCCATCTGTCTACTTCTCCACCTCTTTACCTCTCCATCTGTCTGCTTCTCCACCTCTTTACCTCTCCATCTGTCTACTTCTCCACCTCTTTACCTCTCCATCTGTCTACTTCTCCACCTCTTTACCTCTCCATATGTCTGCTTCTCCACCTTTTTACCTCCCCATCTGTCTACTTCTCCACCTCTTTACCTCTCCATCTCTCTACTTCTCCACCTCTTCACCTCCCCATCTGTCTACTTCTCCACCTCTTTACCTCTCCATCTGTCTACTTCTCCACCTTTTTACCTCTCCATCTGTCTACTTCTCCACCTCTTTACCTCCCATCTGTCTACTTCTCCCCCTCTTTACCTCTCCATCTGTCTACTTCTCCCCCTCTTTACCTCTCCATCTGTCTACTTCTGCACATTTCCACCTCTTTACCTCTCCATCTGTTTACTTCTACACCTCTTTACCTCTCCATCTGTCTACTTCTACACATTTCCACCTCTTTACCTCTCCATCTGTTTACTTCTACACCTCTTTACTTATCCACCTCTTTACCTGTTCATCTGTCTACTTATATACCTTTCCACCTCTTTACCTTTTCATCTGTCTACTTCTCAACCTCTCCACATATTTACCTCTCTATATCTGTCTACTTCTCCACCTCTATCTCTTTACATCTCTATCTTTCTACTTCACCTCTGCACCTCTTTGCTTGATCTCTCCACTTCTCCACATCCAGACCTTTCCATCTGTTTACTTCTCCACCTCTGCTTTTACCTCTCAATTTCTCCAAATATTTACTTCTCTATTTGTTAACTTCTCTGCCTCTTTGGTTTTACCTCTCCATCTCTCCACATATCTACCTCTCCATCTCTTTACATTTTGTTTCACTGTGTACTGCACTGTATATGGTTGAAATGACAATAAACCCGACTTAACTTCTTTACTGCTCTCTCTCTCTCTCTCTCTCTCTCTCTCTCTCTCTCTGTCACCTCTTGACCTTCCCATTTTTTTTAGTTCTTCACATTTTGACCGATCCATCTCCACTCTCCACAGTTTCACCTCTCCATTTCTTTACCTCTTCACTATACTACCTCTCTACCGCTCTAATCTCTACATCTCCACATCTCTACCTCTCATTGTCTTTACTTTTCCATTTCTTCACAAGGTCATGGTGAGACATTATGACCAGGTTCCATGCAACTTCTATTTAAAAATGTACTACTTAAATAAACAAAGTCTTATAAGATCCGAATTGACTGTAATCTGCGTCTCCAGCTCTCAGTGCACATGCTGTTTAAAGTTTGGAAACTTGTGATGAAATAAAAACTCTATTATATAACTATTAATCTGTCTTCATTAAACTTTGTATCTGAGTGATGGTGCTCATCATTTTGGTGTCAATACTATTGAACATGTATTATTTTGGTTTGGTTTGTACTCCACCTTTCTGTCTTCCATGGAAACCTTCAATTCAATATGTAGGATCTTCCTAATCCATCTGTGACAGACATGCGAGTTTTCTGTCTGACATTCTTTCTTTTCCTCTTTAACCACCTTGTTTAACCTCAATTTTTTTTTCTTTATGGCTTTTTGAAATTGCCTTTCTGTCTTTTAAAATTGTAATTTATTTATTTATTTATTATTCATTATTCTAACATCCAACACACCATGAGCCCTTTCTCTCTTTCTCTCTCTCTCTCTCTTTCTCTCTCTCTCTCTCTCTCTCTCTCTCTCTCTCTCTCTCTCTCTCTCTCATTCATTCTGTTCTGTTGTTTGTTACTGAGTAAGGAAGAAAGAGTGATAAGATTATTATTGGTTCGTCAAGGTTTTACTCTGTGTGTGACTTTGTGAGGTCAATTTTTTTCTCACTCACCATTAATCATCCACTAACTAGTCTGATAAACACCACACACACACACACACACACACACACACAATTTGCAATTTCCTGTACACAATCAGTTGCACTCACTCACTCACTCACTCACTGTATCACATGCCTAATTTCTTTTTCTAGGGTTTTTTTTTGTGTATTTTGTTAATTTTTTTTCCCTTTTTTGTTTTATTTTCCTTCTTTGTCATTTTCATTTATTTTCCAAAAATGTAATATTTTTATTTAATATTTTATTCTCTCTTTTTTTTTCAGCTCTTTTTCATTGATTTTTTTTGTCCCTTGTTGAGAAAAAGAAATAGAGAGAGAGAGAGAGAGAGAGAGAGCCTAGCCCCAGGCAAGGTTAATGTTTCACACACACAGGAGAGATGGAGGCCCCTCAGGGTGGAGAAGGCTCAGGTTTGGCATGCTCACCTGTCGAGTTGGCGGGATTTTTATTTACTATTTTTTTTTAGCTCTTTTTCATTGATTTTTTTTGTCCCTTGTTGAGAAAAAGAAATAGAGAGAGAGAGAGAGAGAGAGAGAGCCTAGCCCCAGGCAAGGTTAATGTTTCACACACACAGGAGAGATGGAGGCCCCTCAGGGTGGAGAAGGCTCAGGTTTGGCATGCTCACCTGTCGAGTTGGCGGGATTTCCCGACTGTGTGTGTTATCTTAAACACACACACACACACACACACACACACACACACACACAGATGCACACTGAGTCATGCTGCTGTTTGCTCGACCTGCCACTCTGTCGCTCCTCACACATCTGCCTGCCCATGGCGTCTCAGTGCTGCCTGTTGTGTGCGCGCGCGCGTGCGTGTATGTGTGTGTGTGTGTGTGGGTGTGGGTGTGTGTGTGTGTGTGTGTTTTGCTCTTGTCATTCAATCAGTACTTGTTTGCTGTTAGGCATTTTAACATAATCACATGTTTGTTGTGCACACACACTGTGAGTCATACGTTAACTTTTTCTCACACACACACACACACACACAAAACCAGCACTGTATTTGTTTTCATAGTTGCAGAGTATTAAGAGAAGATTCTGGGGCACGTATGCAGAACAGATTTTCCTGATTAATAAGTTTAATATTATAGGAGCATTGTAACGTTGCAGAGCTCACATCCAGCTCATGTTCCGAATTACTGCTCATTCACTCCATCTGCTCACTATACAGTGTACAAGTGATCAACCCTAACTGCACCTCTGTGTGTGTGTGTGTGTGTGTGTGTGTGTATATGAGAGCGAGTGAGTGAGTTAAAAAGAGAGATAAAATATCAGGAGAAGGAGAATTTCAAGGTCTCAGACTGTCAGTGCAAGAGACCAGGTGTATATTAATTATATAATAAATCTAATAAACGAATTATCTTTTAACTTAGTGTTTTATTATTTCTTTATCTTTTTTATTTCTTTTCTTTGCATTTGTTTATCTTAGTTTTAGTTGCTTTTTTTCCCTTTTAAAGATTTCTTCTTCTTACAGCTGCACTCCTGTCACAAAATGAACCACACTTTCCGACCAATCAGAATTTAGAATGTCATTTCAGGTCATCACATGACATGTTGCTAGAGAGAGCTGCTGAAGCTCAGGTGTTGTGTTTTGTGGTCCCGGTTTGGTTTAGGTTTTTATTGTACTGTTATCTTTCTCGGTTCTTGCTGTTGTACGAGATACATTATTTTAGTATATTTGCAGAGCGACGGATGGCCCGCGGGTTACTGCTAATTATAGTTTAATACACTTTTATCTTGAAATGTTACACCATGTCACACCTTGGTATTACATTTATTATGTGATGAAGCGTTTGAAAGGTGTGAATAGACACATGTCAGATTATCATTTATCATCCATTGTTGTTGTTTTTTTTTTTGTTGTTGTTGTTTTTTAATGAACATCTATAATAAGTAGTAGTAATGATTACACATGCTGAACTTTGCTTGAACTTTTTATGTTTTCCCTGACCTTAAATGAATTTGTTATGAATGAGTAATGAAACAGGAAGTGTTTGATGACATCATTTATGGTTACCCTGACAAACAGGATGTTTATGCGTTTTTAGTCATGGTATATTCATTAACACAAAAATTCATAGGGAAAAAATGTATACGGATTGGGCTACCCAATAGTTCATTCTCTAGCCATTGATTCTGTTAAACTCCAGGCCTCTGCCTCAGTTTTGATCCAGAAGGTAGCTAAAAGAAAAAAGGTAGCCATCATGAATTTAGACCTAAGGATATATTTTACATTGTCATTGTGGCAGCAGGTGCGTGGTCATGCGTCATCTGTGGGTGGAAAGAAGGCAGGTAAACTAGCAGCCAGTCTCTGGCTTGGGTTTGGTGGAAGAAAGCGATAGACTTTAAGGATTATTTTATATTTCAGACTGGCTGTAACATGCTATAGATGAGACTCGTTACAAATTACCTGCCGATTGGCCCGCCCTCTCTCCGCCCTCTCTCCGCCCTCTCCTGATGTTTGACCACGGCGCTGCTGCCACCATCATTTTCTAAGAAATCACATCATGCTTGCATCATTAACAAGAAGTAAACCATATATTAACACAAATTTGACATCAAAATATCATTATTCACACACTGTTTTTTACTCGCGTGTAGTAAATCTAGATTCCATGTGGCTGAGTTTCTGCAGTGTTTGCGATAACAAAAAAAAGCTATTGGTTTATGTTATGCTATTAATACCTGATCATTGTAGCATGTGTTGGGCATTGAATAAAGTACCACAAAGGTTTTAGCCTAAAGATACAGATACAGTGCCCCTGAAGCAGAAAGGGTTAAGGGCCATGCTCAAGGGCCCAACAGTGGCAACTTGACATTACTGGGACTTGAACTCCCATCCTACCGATCAGTAACCCAAAGTCTTAATCATTAAACCTGAACTGCACCATGCGTCACATCAACGGAAAGTGTGCTATATTTAAACATAGCAACTTATGTATATATAAATATATATACACACACACACACACACATTGACAAATTGATACCAGAAAATCGCTTTATTTGTGTGGGTTTTCGAGTAAACATTCACATCCATCTCCTGAGACGTCATCCTTCTCTAGTCATTAGTATCACTCAGGCCTTCATGTCTTTTTACTTGACTGCTTCTTCAGCATGTCTGCCTTTCACGCTTGAACGCAACACTCTGTCTGGATTTGTGATCCCTGCTCCGTCAGGCTCCACCTTAATTAGAGCCAGTTAATCTCATTAAGCCCCTCTCGTTAATTTTATTACGAGGTGTCAGAGGTCACCACTTGCTCGTCTTCCCCAGCCTTCTCCCTGGCTAAGGCTATGATTAGAAGCTTTGCTAATGTTTTCATTGGGTTCGGTGGAAAGAAAAGCAGCGGTCCGGCTCCACAAACAGCGTCACGCATTCCTGAGCGTACTGACCTCCGCGGTGCCGAGTTTCACGCCAGGGGTCCAAGGGTCTATAGAATGGCGACTGGTGGAAAGGTGAAACGGAGCAACGCGTGGCAGGCCGGGTTTTGTTTGGGGCTGGATTCCATGGCTAGGATTGATGTGAGCTGCTGCGCGTGGAATCCTTTAGTGTTTTAAATTCGCAGTTGCTCAGCGTGGTAATGGATCTCAGAGAACAGAAGAATCATTCATTGACTCTGGACACGATCCAGAGGTGTTCTTGGGATACTTTATTCCCCCCCTCAAGGAGTGCGTGTACATGTGTGTGTGTAATTTCATATGCTTTATGTAATTGATATCTACATTTTTGGGACGTTACCAGCAGGCCACTTGTCATAATTACAGTCTTGAGCTATGTTGAAAATGGCACTGCAGGGCCAGGAATAAATCTTAAGCACAGTCTGAAAGGTCATCGCTGTCGCATGGCTCGGGCCACTCTGCTCTGTACAGAGACTCGAGTTACAGAGGTGATGTTTTGCTTTGGGTGACTTATGACAGTCGAGGTTGAGCTCTGCTGATCGTCTTGGCCCTACTAACCTTTTCGGGTTTGCATTAATTTTATCTGAGGATGGATGAAACCAACTACTTGTACAACTTGTCTATACTTTACCAGACAACAAAATGAGCACTGTAAAACAATTCCTTTTGTCAGAGCGCAAGTTTTCTCTTTATCAGCACCTGATTTCCTGCCACTGATGGTTTACAAAATATTCCACCACTTCGCAAAACAGTGTGAGAGCTGCTACGTGGCTCATCTCAAACTCACCAATAGGATCATGGGAAATTTTAGATATGGTAACCTGGATGGCTGAAAATTTCAATAAATCACAGAAATGCGCCGAAAATATCTCTTGGGTTTTCCGAAGCCCACTTTGTGTTTATGGTTTTCTGACTGATGTCTAAATTACACCTTCATTATTTACATTTTGCTCTTTAGAGCATTTGGGACACTTACAATTGATCTTCCATTGATTTTAACAATGCCCTTGCTCAGGGAGCGAGGATTGAGAGCAATGGTGGTCCTGTGATTTGAACTCACTTTTCCGATCAGCAGTCCATTGGCTTAACCGCTGAGTTACCACTTCCCTCATCAAGCAGCATTTTCAAGAATTCAGATTTGTTTGCGGTCTTCATGTACAGTGTAAAGAGGAACATTTTCCAAACGATGGCTTGAGTCATTCCGATCCATCTTCTACACCTTTGCTGTTTAAAAGCCTGCAAGGCCAACGAGTTCACGTGTGCGTCCATATCGATTTACAGCCCTATAAGAGCCTCGTTTTAAGAGCGTTACGAGGTTTGGTTTTACATTACCGCGTTCTCACGCCGCTAAATAATTCAGAGGCTAAATGACTGGTTCAAAGCTAAAAGGCTATGCACCAGTGGTGTCATTACTGCAGTCACTACAAATGTACATGAAAGTGCCAGGTGCTTAAAATGTGATGCAGCTTAAAGCCTGGATGATTCTTGCTTTTAACTATGCATACTTGTCTGCAGGATCGTCGTTGAGCTTCTTTAAATCCGCATGCCGCAATACCACCTTGCGTTGCAAATCACACACGTGTGTATTAAGCAGATCACATTCTGAAGTCAGATTTCTGCATATCAAAAACTTTTTTTTTTTTAAGGTCATAGTTTTTGAATTTGAGATACAAATTCAAATTTGCACTGCATAAGTTTTTTTTTTTTTTTTTAAATGCATAAAACTTACATATTAATACATATACACAGCTAATTTCCAGCAGTTTTTTTTTTTTTTTTTTAAACAGTAAAAATAATTCTGGAAAAATTCTGTAAATAGTTTAGAGCTGAAAGGGTTGAATGAATTCATTTGAGAATTTTTGCAACCAGAAGCATGTCTGTTTTAGGCAAGTGTGATAGAAATGCTGTATTATGGCTGGAGTAAGACAATGTTGAAGTGCTACTGTAAACAAAATAAGTCTTGTTTTTGTCTGTGTGTGTGTTTTCTCTGGGTGAAAACATTACCGAATAATGTATTCGTATCGGATTTCATCCCTAACAACACACTAATATTATTTTTGGGTTTTGTTTTGGGTCTTGATGCGTTCTTTTAATTTCCATGGTGCTTATTCAAACCTATTATATACCTAAATATCAAAGCTTCTGTCTATAACTGAACGTTTGTAATCCTCTGGAAGCTATGTGGAGCTGACTCGACTCAACTCTAAGGTATTCCCAGGCGACCTTGTCACTTGAGCTTCTCAGAGTATAATCAAGCGGTAAGAGAGAGGGCAGTAAAAACCCTTGCTCCCGTGGTGTTGAGTCACACATGCACAGTCAGCGCAGGTGGGTAAATACGAGAGCGTGGGTTTAGTCAGAGATAAACCTGACACAGGGACTGGGAACATTTCTGAGAGGAAAGAGACACCTTTTCCTGAGTGCTGCCCTGCTTTCAGGGTGTTACAGCAGTGACAACAGTCCACAGTACTGATCTCAGCATGTCTCTCAGGGTGGATGTTAGCGTCATTTTCCAAATGGAAATTGGAAAGAGGTGTGTGTGTGTGGCACGTTACATTCGGCAACATTTTGTAAACAGAATGAAATAACGGACAGAGCGTTGTGTTTTAGTCAGGTGGAAGATCAAACACAGCTGCTCTACTGTTAGAGTTTCTGTAACTTCTTTCATTGGGTTTCCCAGGAAATGTTTCTTCAAAATGTTATTGTGGCTACAATCAGCCAAACCTTACGTTCACATCAGATGTCACATTGTTCGCTTCGAGTGGGCATGTGCTAAAATGTAGTTGCAAAATATAGCTTGTAACACTATACAGCTATTTAAGCACGACTGCAGAAACATGCTTATCAAAGCTCAGCTTTATACTAACTTTAGGTAGATATGCATTAGGGGGACTAATGATCTGTGCCGTTCACATTTAATTATAGCTCATGTACAACTTACTAAGATGAAACTGTACTGCAATTTAATTGATAAAACATGACATTTTATCTCCATTTCTAGTTACTATTAATGTTGCTGGAACACATTAGGTAATGTTCTTACGTATGTTATAGTAGGTGAAAACGGTTATTACCACTGTAACCAAGAAACTGTAGTACTGCCACTGGAGACTTTCTCAATAATAATGTGTTAAAATAATGAACAATAATGTTATTCGCTTGTTCGTCCCTGTGAAAAAACGTTACAATAGAAACAATGACGTAACTAATGCCTTAATATAAACCTGTGATTATCAGCTAACACCTTCTGACCAGTCAGATTGAAACCTCAACAGCGAAGTCACAAGAACGTCTTCTCTCTCCTCGACTTTACTGGTGCTTGCGTAGAGAAGAAACCAACCTGACCATTTGTCCTTAAAGGTTTTCACAAACTGGCATCGAAATGTTTTTTCTTTTACGATACACTTTGGTGATTTAGACGTCTCTGCTCCCTCATCCTTTAAATCCAAACTCTTGGTTGCTTTATATGATGTCATGCTTTCTTGCATACAGAGAACTCTGGAAGGACTAATAATGTCCTGTGAGAGAATTTTTTATTTTGACAGGCAGGTACATCATATCCTTGCATTTCTAAAAGCTGTAACTCCACCCTTTCAGGAAGTCTCCATGTTTTAATTTTGGGATGAGTCCAACAGTCCAGGAAGAAGTGTACATTTGGGGGGAATGGGTGGTGCAGAAATCAGTACAGGAAATGTCGTGGGAGAGATCTGTCGATTATAGTTATCGATTTAATTATGAACCATTGCGTTCCCTTATGTCTTGGTGTTCTTTTCTTTGTCATTAAGTCTTCTACAGTATATTTTCTTTCGTTGCCTGCTTTATTGACCTGGGCCAAGTCTTCTGTTGGTTCAGCGGGAATGAGAAGTCTTGTAAATATTGTCTTGCGCTGAACAAATTCTGTTGATATTTTCCCTGCGGGTTTCTGCCGATGTGAAAACAAGCGCGCCGCTGCTCTTTAGTCCAGCGAGAACTTTCTCATCAAGAAAACCTCTGGAAAAATGGTCTGCGTTGTGTTTTTATTACGGGTTTATTATGGGCTGGAACTTTTTTAGCTTTCAGACCTCATTTCCTGAAGGGAGTGTAGTGAGGGTGAGGAGTGTGGCACATTGACCCGGAGAGCCAGTCGAGCAACACTATTCCTCCCTCAGCTTCCTGTGATGATCTGAACGCTGTAATCCTGCCCATGTTTGTTTTGCTGAGTTCCCCCAGATCCTCCCCATCACTCGTTGTTTGAAATCAGAACCAGGATGATCTCCTGCAGGCCTCACTGTTTGTGTAGCCTGATGCTCACTCGCCACTTCCGTCCAGAGTCCTCTTTGTAAACACGACACTTTTTTTCATCGACTCCGGTGACCTGTTTTGTTTTTCAGCCATGAAGTTATTTTAGCGTTCTTGCTGGAAACACTCAAGGCTTTTCTCATGCAATGTCCGTGTTGGTCCTGGTAACTTGGCCAGATTTGAAGGTGGTGTGGTTGCCGATGCCAGTGCCAGTTGTCTCAGACTCACTGTAGCTCTCCACCAAATGGAGTTTGAGAGTTGCCAAGATCCCAATTCAGAGGGAAACTCCTGCTTTTTCACACTAAATGAGGACTTTGGGATCCTAAGCTGGTTCTAGATCTGCACAAATAAGCACTTCTTGGCAGACTCTGGTCTCCCACCCCCCATGACCACCTGAGCCACTCATACGATTCCTGTCTTTCCTGCTTGTTTCTCTACTGTCGAGGGCCTTCCTGTGCTGCTTTGACAGGCCATCTGCTAAGCCAACTGCTGTACTGGGCCCTGGAGACGCCTGCACCACGATCATCTATCGTCTGCCTTCTGTGGTCATTATTGCACAGCGTAACTAGCCAGAATGAGTAACTAGGATGTGTATCTGGCTCAGCGGTGATGTGACCCATGAGAATATCACCTCCTTCAAACGTACCAACCATTCAAAGACAGGAAAGCAAGCAACTATGGAGGCGCTGCAACACATTTATTAACACGTATTCATTTTTAGGGTTTTTGTTTAACAAAAAAAGCACAGGAAGATTTTATAACCCTAAAAGTCTGTGTGCGACAAATGCTGACATTGTAGTAACAGAAGGGAGAGAGAGAATTTCTCGTTCACAGCTTTCAGTTCGGTGCTAGCTCATCTGGGAAATGAGTGTGAAGAATCTAAAAGATGAAGAACGTCATGTGTAAAGTGCAAAGTAACACGTCTGTGGAAGGGGTTTGGGCCAATCTTGAACACAGTGTCTTGTCATGTGCGTCATTTACCTTTGCTTGTGTGTGTTCAGGTGCACAGATGATTTATTTCATGCGCTAACCATGAGCTAACTTGTGACACATGGGAGGGTTATATTTCTCCTACAGGTGTCAAGTGAGTCAAGGAGGCCTTGGGCTATGGGTGGTGTGTTGGAGAGCGCGCATGTAAAACATAGCACGCTAGTGTGGAAACCTATCCGTCAGGTCTTCTGCCTCAGAACGTTCACTCCCGCTTTTACTCATTGCTCTGATTTGCCTGAGGAAGGTCAACAGATCTCCCTGTAACCTTACCGCTTCAGTTTCCATCGCTACTTTAACTCCTATGTTAGTGTTTCTGCAGTTTTGCACCACGTGGGGTGTAAAAGCATGTCAAAATCTCACCTAAATGTGTATTATCTTTGGTGTTTGTTTGAAAGAGTTGAGTATTTTTCGGGGAATAAAAAAAAAAAATCTCTTGAGGAATGTTTAGATAAAGATAAAACAGCACTCAGTACCAGTCCCATGAGTGATAATTGAGCCAGGTCACAAAAAAGGGAAATGATGAGGGACGTGTTTTTCCATGCCACGTCATTCGCCGCTACCAACACGGAACGTTTCCTGTAAATGGCATGAACTCCATTTGAAAAAAGCATAGCCTGCCTTGAACTGGCTAGTGTTGCCATGATGACGGGAAAAAGAATTCGTCTCCCACCCAGAGAGCATGGGCAGTTTAGCTGCCTTGGACCATGGATGGTTGTTGTACAACATCTTTGGAATCGATCGCTCGAACAAGCGATCCCCGTATGATACTCTTGGGAATTTGGCCTTGTAAACTTTGACCTGTGAGACTCCAATAGTAGGCAGGATGGTGGGCTTTGATCTGTGGTTGTTTAAATAATTAAGGGCCATGCATTTCTTTTTTTTTTTTTTTTTTATACATCACAAATAAACATTTATTCAGACAGAACCCGTGGACCGATTGGTAAAGGATAATTATGTTGCATGTAAACGTAGCCACAGAACTTTGTCTTTTAGTCTCTGGATAAATCACTGTATGTTTGTTACAAGATTGTTAGATCAAAGCCTAATCAATAAAGCACTTTGTGTTCAAAACCTTGTACATCTTCTGTAAATCTCCTCCTGCAGGTCGAAGCACTTTTTCACTTTTGCATGTTGATTAAGGATGCGACCTTGTAGTTCCTCTCTCCGATTCACTCCGAGCACCTCAGACCACAGCGCTCCAGCAGGCGTTTCAGTAGGATTGAAGGGATACGTTCTTCTTTAACGCTCTTTATCGACGTGTAAAATGTGCCTTCCGCCCTGCGCTCTAGGAATTAACTGCTCTTTTTATCGATCGGGGCGGATCAGAGAGGAGTCATATACGACATGCGAGGCGCGGACTCAGACCTGAATCTGTCCGTCAAATACATTTAAAGGAATGAATAGAATGTTCCGGACTAACGCTGCGGAAGAGTCGACTGGAGAAAGCGTTCACATGTGAGCCACAACCTTGGCCTTTAAATGTCTGGATTATGATCGAAATGGTTTCGATGCGTATTAATTTGCATACCTGAATAAATTCTTTCGAGAAGACACAAAGCACAGAAATGCTGAGTCAGGGCCAAACGTTTTGAGTTCACAGCTGCGCCGAGACACAACATTCTCCTCTTGACATCACAGTTTCTAGACAAAACACTTTCTGCGCCGGAGGAAGAACATACACTGGCACACATTCGTTCCTTTCTGAATATTCCTGAAGCTCTTGTGCATTCTCTCCACCTCATTAATTGCTGCTGTATTCCAGACGCGTCCTCCACTCTCTCTCTCTCTCTCTCTCTCACTCACACATATTCCCTTTTTAATAAGAGCTCATTAATCTCTGGGCCGCCGCTGAGCGACACACACACACACACACAATCTTACACACACTTATGCTCACACACAGTGTATCTGTGTGTGTATGCATTAACAGCTACTCTCTGTGTGCCAGTGCCTCACTCCCTTTTGAATTAAAACCTCTCGCCTTTCTGAGCGTTCATCAGCCTATTGTAATTTGTGAGGTACAGGACGCTTTTTACAGTAGATATTCTGCTCCAGTTTCGTCTAGACGACAAAGACACACTGCTGCTTGTAGAGCTGACGGAACACCAAAGATTTATGGAGAACATCCGTTCCTACAAGTTCTTAGATCAAAAACAGCATAAGATCATTGACCAGGCTTTCAGATCAAGTCTGGCTCTATCCCAAATGATGCATTTCAGTACTAGTTAGTGTTTTTATTGGGACTGGATTCTTTCAGATTTGTGAAATTAGACTTTATTTTTTTCTTTGTTTTGGCTATTTCAAAGCTCCAGTTCCAATACTGCTATTCAACACTTGTATTCTTAATCTAGTCAGGAATTTCAGGGCTCTGTCCCAAATTTGGAATCAGTAATTGTACTTAATAAAGTGTTAGTCAGTATATAGTTATGTCCCAAATAAATTTAGAGAATTGAAAGAATCGGAGCGATTTGGTTAAATATTTTGCAACTGGAGTACGGAATTTTAAGGCTTTGTCCTAATTGGAATCTCTCCCTATCTGTGTAGTATGTTTTACTAGATCTTTGGGTGGATCAAGTTTCTTCACAAACACAATGTGTAGCATAGCAGCATTCCATAGCCTAACAGTCAGTCATTATTTCATGAAATGGAATCTGGAATTTCCCAACTCTGTCGGAATTAATGTGGTTTCTCCATTTCTGTGTACTAAATTGTAGGATATTTTAAGCTCTGTCCCAGACTCCGGAACTCAGACACCAGTGTTTTTACTGGGAATGAAATGTCTCGGATTTCTCCTAATTAAAATTGGATTTTTTTTTTTTTTTTTTTTTTTTTTGCTTTCACAAACATTGGAATTTATCACCAGTTAGTATTCTTATTCCACTCTGGAATTTCAGGGCTCTGTCTTAAAATAAAATAAAAAAAAATTATAACATTTTTATTCTAAATAATGCTCAAACATTTCATACCACAGCGATCCCTGGACATTTTAAGGTTTTGACCTAAATGTGGATTCTTGTTGTCTGTTTATTAAGATATTGGATATTTGAATCTGTTCTGGACACAAAAAAGAATTCCTGTCTAGTGGTCTTACTGGCACTTCCTTGGATGTCAGGAAATATACAGCTGTATCCCAAATGATGGAATTTCTCTACAACTGTTTACTTTCTTAATTGGAATTCTGGACGTTTCAGGAAACTGTTCCACAGGCTAATTAATGTGACCATTTCTGGATAATCTGCATCCCAGATACACGTGACTTGTCACAGATCCTACTAAAAGATCTCTGGATTTTACAGCTCTGTCCCACATGATGTAAGAACTTCCTGTCTCGTTAGTGACCTTAGCATGTCTCTATTCCATATCTGTGTTTTGACCTCTCATATCATTGTGCAGCCCAAGTAACAGTAAGAAACCGAAAAGGGAAAAAGGTGCACTTCCTGCCCGGATACTTTGATGTAAGCGTGTGATTTTGAGGTTAACGTGAGTGAGGCTGTCTGTTAATGGCCTGCTTGAAGTCTCTCCAAAAAGCCTCTTTTAGCCCTGATAACCAACGCTAATACTAATCTGCTTATCTGTGAAGGTGAGGTGTTAGCGCCGTGTTTGTGTGTGTTTCAGGGAGACGCTCATGAGCAAGCAGATCAGAATCACGTCCGTTAGTTATTAAAACAAACAAAAGGTGTACAGCTCATGGTAAGTTTGAAATAAGAACAAGCTTATCTAGCTAGTCCATCTCTGGCATTTAGGAGACAAAAACACTCTTTAGAGTAAAACATTCCTCTCAAAAGTTTTCTGAACACCATAGTGTTCTAAAATGTTTAGATTGATAAATCAGCTTTCCTAACCTGAAGCTTTTCCTCTTGCAGATTCCCAAAACTCCACCACATGTACTTTATTTTCAGAAGCATCACCTACGTCACCTATCTGCAGTAACAGTGGGGGCATATATAAACTGTGTGTGAATGTGTGTGTGTGAATGTATGTGTGTGTGTATATATATATATATATATAATTTGCCAAATGTCAGTTAATTTCCAACTGTTTTGTGTCTGAGTTTAACGTTAATGATGGTGCGTTATTTTGGATGTGTGTTAAAACCTGAACAGTGCAGTACAATATTTGATTATAGTGGTTATACATTGACTTTTTAAAGACCCAATGAATAAGCACGTACTGTGTGTGTGTGTGTGTGTGTGTGTGTGTGTGTGTGTGTGTGTGTGTGTGTGTGGATCAAAGTCCTGTTTTACACTCGCCAGCGGCTCATGTTTTGTTTTGAGTTTTTTTGCATGCACTAATGAAGGGTGTCTAACCAGGACAACTTGTGCGCGGGAAACCGAGTACTTGGAGGGAAAGAGGGCGGGAAAGATGAGATGCCACACTGTTACACAACACCTCCCAGAGACACGTTCACTTTAGAGCATGCACACACACAAACATACACACACACACACACTATTGCTCGTTTTTACACACACATTTAGTCAAATTCTTTATTTGGCGTTCATGATTCTAATTTCCATAATTTACAAAAGTTTTATAGTATCTAATAGTGCAAATGAAAGAGGTGTGGCTTCAGTAACGTCATGTACAGTACAATAAAGGATTTATGTCCTCTGTTCTTTGGTTTTCAGGGAAGTAGGTATGTTGTGTGTGCTTTACTCTCAGTAAAGGAGATGTGGCGCCTCTACCTTGCAGTTTTCCTAAAGGAAACATTGCACTGTTTCTGCTCCTTCACAGAAAAGAAGGAAGGCTTTAGGAAACGGGATTTTTTTGTATGCGAGTCCCGAAAGGTGCGGCCTTCCAATTGTCAAAGCTTAAAACTTGTTTTCCGAAAACTGAACTGCATCACAATTACTCCAACTCATATCGAGTTCAGTCGTCTGCTAGATTTTATACAGTGGCTCACTGATCACATAAGAAGCACCAACTGGTAAATGTAGAAAAGAAGTTAAAATAATAAATAAATAAAAAAAACAAGAGTTATTGAAGTATGATGCATTACAATTCCGGTTGGATTTCCGAAGCTCCGAGTTTATTTCTCTTCACCCGGTTGAGTGGTGAAAGCGAACACTTGCTGGATTCCTATGGCGCCACATAAGGCCCCACGGGTTCGCTTGGTAATCAGGTTTTCTAATCAGAGCAGCGAGCTCCCTCGGCCTGTGATCACGCGGGGCGTGCAAGCGGGCAGCTTTTGTTGGCTGTAATGAGAAATAAATCATTCAGTTTAATCTGAGAAACGCTCTGCTTATGACTTTTTAAGTCAGTTTGATGGCGAGAGAGAGAGAGAGATGCTTAGATGAAGTGAGAGTAAAGAGATTCATTGCGTGCAGCTCTAATCGAGGATGTAGATTTTCTTTCTGAAGCCCTACATCTCAGAGGAAGCATGTCGTCTACATATTTAAGACTCAATCAAAGCGCTGGAAGTGTTCGACTCGATGTACAGAAGATGAATTCATGCAGGTTTTTTTTCCCCTATTAAACTGAGGGAAATTTAAATAAAAAAAATATTTGATCTTTTTTTTTCTCTCGTTACTTTGATGAAATTCTTGCCCTCGATTTTTTTTATTTTTTTATTTTTATTTTTTTTGCCGTCATGTGAGGAAAAAGCTGCAGGTTTTCTCCCCTGAGCTGTGTGAGGAATTCGAAAAGAAATATACAGTAATGGGAGACACTCGGATCACTCGTACAGCATGTGACTTTCCACTTTGAAGTCGATCTGGCGGCAAAGAGCTGTGACCGGTGGGAAAAAAATAAACATCCCACCGTCCATCACCATTTTAACTTCCTCTTCACACTCTAAAAGCCAAACGTATACAAATGTACTTTATTTTTTTATGTTTTTTTTATTTTATTTTATTTTTGATTTACTCCTTTTATCTTCAGGAAATAAGCATGTTATTCTAAGAGCTAGAATTTTATTATTATCTATTTAATTCTTGTTTTTTTTATTAACTACATTAAATGCTGTAACACTTTTGTGATATTTACAACAAAAATGTTTCAGGCTTTGGCATAAGAGAAATAAATCTCCAGCAAAACACAGACACACACACACACTTTTTTAATGTTAAACAAATTAGTTTAACTTTCTTATTAACTCGCTAGAAGTTGTCCAACTGAAGATATATGAATGTTTCAGTTAACTGAGCTTCTTGTTTAAACGTGGCTCTGGACTTTTGCGGACCCGGGTTATGCACTGAAAGATTCCACTCATGCAAGTCATTACATCGTTGTGGGTTTTATAAAATTAAAACGAAGCCCAGAGGACTCCTGATTTTTCCATTTAGCTGCTCGTACGGCTCCATGATGGAGGCCTGATGGTCAGCAGCTCAGCTAATTGAAAGCTAATGGAACGATCCAGCCAGGTCGTACCATTCTGAGACTGTAATTGTGTCAGGGCTGAGACTAATGGAGCGTGTGCTGAGAGAATGAAAGCAAAGCTTCATAGCTTTTTATAAGGCTGTCAGCTTTAGTGATTATGGGGCGTCTGTGATGGGTTCAGGGAGATGGTCTCTGACACACAGCTGGAACAGGCCGGACAGAACCGACACAGAGCTGGAACACGGGCTGTCTGTACTGGCATGGACCCGATAACCACATAGAACAGACACAGCTGATTGTGTGACATCAGAGTGGTCAGGCTCAGCAGGACACTCACCAGACAAACACACGCACACTCTTCCATTGTGTGAGGCAGGTAATGTGTGTCTACAGCTCAACGTGCTGCTTTAATTAGCAGTGAGTGTCCTGCATTGGAGGAAGAAAAGAAACGTGTTTACACAAATTGAGCCTCCACACCAATTGCAGTGTTTTTAAAGGGTCACTGGGTGCATTATCTTTTGCTTTCTTTCTCGCTCGTCCTTAGATTCCAGATAGTCCAAACATTTCCATAGTTCCCTCTTATATACACACACATACACACACACACACAAAACCACTGAAATGTATAGGAAGAGAGATGTAATTTAAAGACATCTGCTCAAATATGTGTCTAACTCCATGACAGCAATTTGATCCATAAAGTCCACAGCAGATGTGTTTTGGGTGTGGGTGTGTGTGTGTGTGTGTGTGTGTGTGTGCGCGTGCGCCCGCGCGCAGGCATAGGCATAATTACTCGATCTCTTTTCTTTTTTTTTCTTTTCAGTATATTCTGATGTAATGATTATATGTATTTGTCTGTCTGTATTTTTATGATTGTCTATTTTCTATCTGTCTACTTGTCTGTGTTCAATATACCTGTCTGCCTGTCCATATATCTCTTGTTTTCCGGTCTGTGACAGTCTGTCTTTATCTTTCTGGCTGCTCATATCCGTGCATTTGTGTTTCTGCGTGCGTCTTCAAGTCTGACTGTTTCTCTATATTTGTCGATTTGTCCCTCTGCCTATATCTCTAGACGTCTATTGATCTGTCAATCTATTTGACTGCCTTTATCTCTGTCTGGCTGTGTTTTGTTCTGTATAATGGGTGTTTAAATCTGTCTGTCTGTCAGTCATTCTGTATTGCTTATTCTCTATCAGCTCTCTATCCATCTGTATACATACACTATATGGACAAAAGTGTGTGGAGAATTCACCCTAAAGATTATCTATCTATCTATCTATCTATCTATCTATCTATCTATCTATCTATCTATCTATCTATCTATCTACCTATCTACCTATCTATCTATCTATCTATCTATCTGCTATAAAAACCTTTACTCTTCTGGTACAATAATCCACTAGATGTAGGGTTCAATAGGGTTCAGATCAGAGCTTTGTAGCAGCAAGATCTTGCACTCAAACAAAGCATAACAGGGGCATTGTCCTGCTGGAACAGGTTTGGGTCTTCTAGTTCAAGTGAAGGGAAAATTGAATTCTACTGCATTTCAAGACATCATATGCAATTGTGTGCCCCCAATTTTGTGCTAACAGTTTGGGAACTACACATGGCTGGAAATCCTAGTACTTTTAACCATATAGTGGATTATCTGTCTGTCTTATGATCATGTGATTTATAAATTGTCATTATTCCTCATTGTCATTTGTCAGTAAACTGTAGCCCAGTGTTCTTAGCACTCAAAAAGCTCAGGCTTAAGTGTCTGTGAGTCACCAGTGGAAACGCGTAAGCATCCGATTAATATCCTGTGCCTACAGATATGACATTCTGTTTTTCTTCTCCCATCTCTCTCCCTCTCTCTCCCTCTCTGTCTGGTGTCTTTTGCTGACATGACGCATTCTTTTAAACGGTGCTGAAATAAACAACCACCCTCAGCCAAATAACTTGCCTGTTGCCTAAAATTCTTTCCGAAGACATGTTTTGTGTACCATTTCCGCAGTGGTTGTAAAATTAGATATATTTTTTAGACCTGTTTATTTGGCACACTGCGTACATTTAAATATTTGGTTGGTTCCTTTTCCATGGTTGATCGGATTCTAACATACATAAATAAATAAATAAATAAAAACCTGAAGATGTGCTGAGAATCAGAGCTTTTCACCTGGTTTGCTCCTCATGTCTGATGTCTTAAGTTACTGTAGACAGAATGACTGAGGCCTGGCCTTATTTTAATAAATGTCCAATAATAAAGGTACGTTAATACGACAGACGTTGTCAAAAAAAAAAAAAATCATTACATTATCAGTGCCCTCAAAACCACCGCTGGGTGTTATATTAATGTCCCTCATCATCCCCGTTTGCTGCGTCCGATGTGATAGGTGTACTTAACCAGGCATCGGATCAATTCACTGCCAGTTCGAGGTCAATAAATATCCATATCATAGGATCTCCCTGTTCCTCCCATCCTCGAAAGACCTGGAGTTAATCTCTTCATGGCATTTGATACCTCATTAATGCTCAGGGTAGAACAGCGGGAGTGACGCACACTAACCGCCATATTGAGTAGAGCGTGGGTGGAATGTTACACGCTGAATATTTGTTTTTGAAAAAGGTAAAGGTGAACTTTTCAGGCCACGGTTTGTGCTCAAGGGTTTGTTTTCAATGTCGCCCAACTATGCAAATCCACATCGCTATTAATGTGTAAAATACTTGCATGCAATTTATCTAAAACTAAAATTGATTTGAGCGGGAATAACGAGAGGCTTTTAAAGGAACGAGCGTTTGTAGCTGCTATAATGTAAGTAAGAACAGCAATTAATTTGATAGAACAGGAATAAAACATGCTGTTATAGGAAAGAACTCCTCACCCCACTTTCTTGCTTGTTTTTCTTTTTTTTTTTTTAAACCTAATATTCGTCTTTCTCTTCAACACCTTTATGCAAATCCCGTTACGAGCTTGGCTGTTCTTGCATCGATGATGGATTATCAATCCTTTCAACTAGTAGTAGTTTACTTTGAGGAATGTTCAAACCCTGCCTCGGGAAAGTCAGGAAGAGATTCTGGTGAAAACCCTGTAGCGGTTGTCACAGGACAACTGTCACAAGATGTTCGATGGCTCCGAGTTTTGTTTTAATTGCTGTGCATACTTAACGAGTCTGAACTGACAGAAGCACACAAATTTAGTGCAAGTTTTAGCATGTTCTACAAGTTACCACCACTTGGGCACAAGAGAAAAAGGCTTCACAGTTGGCTCGAGCGTGTTAATTGCCTCCTTCACCACAAGTCATCGTGGCATGCCACTTGTCACCCTGTTTTTGCGACGCCTGAAACGAGCCTTGAGCGAATTCATTACCGACTTTCAAAATGGAAAAAGGCAAAAAAAAAAAAAACACCTTGAAAAAAAGCTGTTGAGAGAAAGAGAGAGACTCTGGAGTAACAGATACTCTTGGAAGGTAATAAGGTGTCAACGCTCCTCAAAGTGAAGCGGTGCATCTCAGGGAGTGTAGCCCTCCACACGAGAGACTTCTGTCTGATAGAAAATACCATCAAGGCCAGTAATTATGTCCTCTGAGATAAGAACGTACCTCTCGTTGGCACCAGGGCACATCAGTGTCTGTAAAAAGATACTAACCCTTTACATCATTATGTTTTATTAGTGCCATTGTCTCCATCCAAAAAAAACTGACCTGAAACTGGGGAACCAGTGAAATCCGAGAATGGGGCCGGGGTTATTTCAGTGTTTGTAAAATAGGAAGTTGGTGGAAATCAAAGTGAAGCAGACGCTTTAGTGGGAACTATAACTGATATCTTAGCCAGTATAGCTCATGTACAGGATTTTGTTCTGTACTGTTTCTCACCCATGCTCAATTATAGCTGGTTCCTGAACAATCTAAATGTTAAGTCCATCAAAATATGACTGTTTATATATTACGGTTATTTTGTCACATACACATTACAGCACAAGGAAATTCTTTCTCTACATATCCCAGTATGTTAGGAAGCTGGGGATGGAGTGCAGGGTCACCCAGAATAGAGCACCCCAGAGCACAGAGGGTTAAGGGGCTTGCTCAAGGGTCTAAGAGTGGGAGCTTGGTGATACTGGGGTTTGAGCCCCTGACCAGCCGATCTGCAACCCAGGCCTGAACAGGACTAGTTTTAAATATCAGAGTCAGTATTGGATTCTATTGTTACATAAGTCTGTCTTCTAGCTAGCTACCATATCATTCTTATAGGTCTCCATCCACAAATACCTGTCTGTTCAGAGCTTCAAATGTTCACCAACCATTGCCTTGACTCCTGCCATCTCCAAACACTCGTTTCTCCACCTGTCTCCACCCTCAGCTTATGCACATCTGTCACGTTGACGCTCACCTCCTGTGACTCACACCCTGCCTTCATTGCTCACAGATCCTTTCAAATAATTTGATTCAGGCAAAGATGTTTTTCTCCTAAGCTTTTTTTTTTTTCTAACCTACACTTGCGAATGTAATTCTCAGCTTGCCTAGTTCTATTAGGTTTTAATTAAAAGGATTTAGGCTCAGCTGGGAATCCGTCTCGAGCAAATTTAGGTGCAGGTAGGTATAAAGTGTAAATGGGAATGAGAGATTTGGGTTCACTTGCAAATGCAATAGCTTATAAATCCTGTTTTGTCACAGCTCATGATTAAAAGGAAATTGTTTTTTTTTTTGTTGTTGTTTTTTTGCGCAGAGGGTTGTGACCCTCTTTGTATATCCCCTGACCTTCACACATTTTGCATATTTTGCTGTAATCCCCCCCCAACAGGTGAACCAATTGACAAATTCATCTTGAAGCTCCACCCTCTACTCACCTTACATTAGTAGTGAAGTTTGGGCTGGTACTCATGTGTTGACATTTTTCTGCTTGAAGTGAATGGAGAATGTTTTAAGTTCACGTCTTGTTCATTTGGTGGGGTTTCACATTTAAAGGATACCCATGCGTATTCATAAAGCTCTGTGCTCAGGATCTACACTGGCCTATAAAATGACTCCCAGGAGGTGCCTCCAAAGTATAACTATTTACTTTTAACACGCTTTATGGCTATATTCCTTGGTCCTGGAGGCTTCGTTTCTCTTTCACGTCCTTTTAAATATATTTTAAACTTGCACATTCTGATTTTGATGGAAGATGACAGAAAAGAAGGATCACTTGCTTGGGAGTTTTCAAAGTTAGCCGTTTTTATTAGCTGGAATTAGGGAATGCTTATTCTGAAAATCTTTCTAAACTCTAAAATTACCGACACGACCAATTCGGACAGGAGCAAAATCCTCCGTTGAAAGATACCTGTGACCCACTCTGCTTTTTTTCCCTGGACCACACGTTTTCGCAAGGTTGTCAAGGCCGAACGCTGAAGGAGCAAACAAGCTTAAATGATCAAGAGGAGCGTGAAAGCTGCTGAAACTCATCTCCGGACCATTGATTGGTTGCAGCGAGCTGCTTCTCATCTGTGAGCCCTGAGCCCACTTAAATTATTCACTCCATTCCTCAGTCTTGCATTGTGTTCCTGGTGAGCAAGATTGATCCCATGCAAAACTGTTCAATGCATGATGCTTTCAGGCAAGTCACCCCTTTCCATCAGCCTCATTCCAGAGAACATGGTAGAGAGTTTGAGTCGGCTTCCCACCAGGGATGCCCCAGCTGGAGTTCATTAGCAGGTGAAATAGAGCCGCTCACCCATCTTTCTGGTAATATGTGTTCTTTCGTGCTCTTTTTCTCCTATGGAGCACTATCAATAACACTGTGAGAGGACAGCATGGTGTTTTGTTTTTTTTTACAACTTTGGTGCACGAAAAAGAAAGTTGACTTCTTGGAATGAGGAAGGTGTCCTGGTGGACTCTGTGGCTGGACATCACATGTTCCAGTGGCCTATATATTCCAGACCATTCAACGTCTCAGGTTTGCTTCTTCCTTGCTAAGGTGTAACTGGATCTGCTAGCATCAACAAAAGCCAAGCAGTGTATACAGCGTTGTTGAAATATGGAGCAGAAACTGACTGGTATACCTGGGATGCACTCCGTGCGACACTCACGGCAGCTTGAACATTACCTCTCCACTAGGAACGAATCTTTGAGGATCCTTCTCTTTTCACTTGGCGACTAAGCAGAGTTTCTGGTCACACACAAAAATAGAAGACTGTCAAGACTGTCATTTACTGCAGCAGACTTTTGGATAAACGTGAACCACAAACATCTAGATCAGCCTTGAGAATTCTCAACACACATCACAAATTGCATATGCTAAATGATTAACATGGTAGTTTGTGAATAACACTTTGAAGCTGATTGTTTTTATTTTAACAATTAGA
The DNA here is from genome assembly GCA_024362625.1 of Silurus asotus. Lineage (NCBI taxonomy): Eukaryota > Metazoa > Chordata > Actinopteri > Siluriformes > Siluridae > Silurus > Silurus asotus. The sequence continues at coordinate 420,316 of MU551646.1, forward strand.
TTTTATTTTAGGTGCTTTTCACAAATTCAAGTATGCAAATTAATTTGGTATTATCCGGTAGGTTCTTCTCATTTACTCTATAGAAGCTGAAGCAGTAACAGTTTTACCAAGACTGACTCTGGAGACTCCTTTCATGCATGTTAAACAATTCACTGTACCAATGATATATGTATTTCTTTTATTCTGTTTGTGTGGCGCGTCATTAACAATATACATTACGTGGTAATGTAGTGTGCAAGCTGCTGTTAGGGTTTGTAGATATCTTAAGGGAAGGTTTTATCAGACACCACATGCACTTGGAAGGTTTGGGTTGTAGTTATAAGTAAGCATGGACAGAGTGAGAGGAAGGCAGGAGAAAAGAGATGCTTCATAATAACATTTAAACTAGCAGTATTATGGTGCATCCAAGAGCCATGCAATCACGGCTGACAAGCCAGCGGTGCATTAAAGAGTCTTCCATCTGCCAGACCGGAGGAGATGAGCTGCCAGGTCTATCATTTTTGATTAGCACTTTTTTCTCCCACCTTTTCTTCAATCCTTTCTTCACAAGGGGCCTGAAGAGGTGGAGAGGAGGTAATGGATTTGAGCGAGAGAGCTTGGCTTGCCTTCATTCTCTATCGCATTCTCTTTTTTTTTTGCACTGCTCCATGATGAGCTATAGATTCCTTCCCTCTTGAGAGAGAGTGAGACGCAGAACACGGATGCACCTTGTGTTCTCTGATGCACTGATTTATCCGGTCATCATCCTGGGACTTTCTATGTTTGGAGTTTTTTTATTTTCTGAGCTCATTTGTTAGCTGAGTTCCTCAGATTCCTTAAATAAAAGTAAAATTCGAACTATCACCAATTTTTCCACACAACATAAGGTGCGAAGTCCATTTCACTCCAGTTGACTACTGCCTTTCACGCCAGCCTTGTCACTCCACACCCTCATGACTTGTTCCACACTAATATGAAAACTGGTATTGGATATTCTGCTCCATTATCCGGTGTATTCCCATTATCACCAGAGGCTAACGTCCTAGCATAGCCCGTCTTAGTCTTGGAACTCAATCTAACGAGGCACAGTGAATATTATCCATCCAGCACTGAGTCTCTGTGGACAGCTTGCCACACTAATTGGTCTCAGGACATTGCCACATGCCTCATTGTGTTTCGAAATAGCACAACCTTTAAGAAGTGTTTGCCGAGTGGCGCTAGCCACACTTAGTCAAACGGCGATCACTAGTGGCATGTGCATTAGTTTGTGCCAAAACCCCTTCCGCCCCTTTCCTCCTCTATTCGGAGCACGTTTAAAAGAATTTTTGCGATTTAAACACACAGCTCAGATTGTGTGTGCATGTATGAATCTGAAGGAATCTTTGTAGAAACAGAGGAAAAAAGGAAACTAAGCCTTGATTTTTCATGTTTTTTAACAAACTTCTCAATAGATGTCCAATTCCATTTTCAAGCTCAGTCAGCGTTTCATTGCACCAATTTTTTTTTTTTTTTTTGACCAATTGAAAACAAACCCCTCCCAGATTAAAGAGGTCAAGGATTCCTGACTGCCCGAAGACACTCTCGAATATGAATGATGCCTGAAAAAGGCGGATTTATCAATAGGTCAAAGGTTATCTGCGGGGAAACATGCAGCTAAGACTAACATGATTATGAATAAGCGTACGACCGTGCCGTCGATAGGAATGTATCCAAGCATACATGCAGACCGGAAATGCCTGGTTCTGTGGATGATGGTTTTAATTTTTTAAGCATCCTAATAGATGAAACTACACTTAAATTATAACAATTAGTGTTATTACAACATTCTCAGGAAAGGGTTTCACCAGGGTTTTTTTTGAATGGCTGAGACTACTAGATAACTGGATACTATTGTAACAGGGTGCTGTCTGTCCAACATTCTTATTATTTCCATCTTGAAACAGCAGGAGATCGTCCAGCTAGTTATAATTAAAACGGCTTTCTACTAGCTTCCTGGTCCAATTAGATTAGCATCTATCTAGTTATTTATTTTAGCTTTTAACATTTTTATACACATTTATTTAGAGTTTATATAGAACAGAACATGTTGAATCCGGGGTCGTAATATTTTTTTTTAAAGTGTTTGGGAATTACCCTAAAGATTCCACTGGATTTTAAATTGCATAGAATTAAGAAAGTCTTTTTTCTGATATTGCTGAAATCGAGGGCTCCTTGTCTCATACTTCCAAAGAAAACGAAAGATTGCTTGCCAAACTTAGAGCTTGGGGTTAGAGATGTGGTTGTTTTTTTTTGTTGATTAACAACAAATCAGGAAGTCTGATGTTAAACAGTTCCAGTGTTTTTCCCAGTTCTACAGGCATGCTTGCATAAAATGTAAATGTAGCTCACAAGGCCACGACATTTCTCTCTCGCGGAGACACCGAGCGCTGTCGATGAGCTAATAAATGCTTAAAGGGCGCAGACGCATTGACTGCTGGCTGACTTTTCTCCCGTAGCATAAATTACTCTTGGTCTCTGTTGATCAGACCTCTCTGAGCGAGCCTCCGAGTTGTTTTTCTTTCCCGTAGGTCGATGATCGATAATAATAGGATACATGCGAAAGGAAATCGATGAACCGATTCCTCAGCAGAAAGCCTAATTTAATCAGCGTGTGCGTATGCAGCCAGTCGATGGGTGTCGAGGCTGTAATAAGGTTCTAGAGTGGAGAACGGTCCCACTGAGACCCTGCTTGCAGGGGTGGTATATATCCTCTGCTCCTTCTTTCATACAGTTTTATATGTTCAATTTGTGCTACGCCGATGACCCAAAGGGTTATACGAGCCTCCGGTAGATTTTTTTTGATGAAGGAAATGTCGTAGAGTTTGCCTAGAAGAAATTCTAGTAAAATAAAGAATGAGAGAAAACCTCATCTAATCGTGGATGTTTCCTTTTATTTAGGTTGCAGGATAGAATTTTTGTTTAAATACTGATTATCGAGTAATCAGATTATTTTCGTAGTGTTTTATTCCTCTCATACCGCAGAACTACAATTCACGCTGTATGATTTTTTACATTTTTTTATTATTTTATCCAGATCTTGTGTCCTACTGTATCCCTCCTGGAGTTGTTATTTTGGTAACAGTTTTTGGTTCCGTTTCTCACAGGGTTCCAGGCATTACCATCGCCACTGACATCATTTGTGGCTTTCCGGGAGAGACGGACGACGACTTCCAGCTGACGATGGAACTGGTGAGAAAGTACCGCTTCCCAAGCCTTTTCATCAACCAGTTCTACCCACGACCCGGAACTCCCGCAGCCAAGATGGAGCAGGTCCCGGCTCATGTGGTGAGTGTTTGTGTGTGGGTTCTAAAGTGTGTTTTCTCTTTTCTGGCTTTGTTGTTTTAAATCTGGAAATGCTCACCATGTTCAGGGTTTGGTGTAGCACAAGAAAATCATTTTCCCTGCCGAACTGTTTGTACTATACTTTGATTTCCTCGATATTTAATTGGTTAAGTGATGATTTTGCAACTTAGATTTGAACTCCCCTCCCCATTACTGTACAACCGCAACAAAGCACCGTGTAAACGGATGTGTTTTAAACAGATTTAAGTTTCTTGGACTGTCTGTTTCTCTTGGCATCGGCGAGGTAAATCTAAACACTAGCCCATAACGGAGACGTACCTCTTTGGGATGAAAAATATTCCTCGTCTTGGCTTTACCCCTGGCAGACACCCAGGTATAGGCTCAAACATGGAGCTGCATGACAGGCCCCACTCATCACTTTTGGGTTTTGTTTTCTCAAGATTTAGCAACCAGCCAAGTGGCACACTTACTTATCCAAACAGAGAGTATCAGTGATGATTGACAAACCTTCCAGTTTTAGCCTCAGAGACTCCGCCCACAACTTTTTCCCGCATTCATGGTTTACATAATGCGATCGACTCTTCATATTTCCATCTGTGCAACATGTACCGTTTTCTGTTGTTGGGTTTTTTTGATTTACAGCCGAATTGCTTTTAAGTAATTGGAAGCAGAACTGAGACCACACAAAGTGTAATTATAAACATGAAGACCAACAGTATGGCCATGTTATTCTTTTATTAATAAATAATCAACTTCACTTTGTGTTTTACTTTCTTAGTGTTTACACAGTGAACTTTTTTCCGGATACATCTGATCCCTTTAATGTCATTATTTTATTAGATGGTCTACAAATGATTTGATTAAGCTCGGTATACGGATTAAACTTGGTTGTTTTTTTGTCGTGTCAAACTGCTTCTTCCTGCAAATGCTGAGTGAGGAGCAAAAACTAGTTACATTTGGGGGGGAAAAGGTTTTGTTTAAATAAATGAATGTCAAATTTGGTAATTCTAATGTAAGACTACAATATAAGGATTTTATATATAGCACCTTCTTCTTTCTCATCCCTGATGATGTGCTATTGTTTCTTTAGTTTTAGAACAAATTATAGCTGTTATTTACTAAATGCCTAAATCAGCTCTAAGTCCTGATCCCTTTCTCAATCTTAAGGACATGTTCAGAACATAAAAAGGCACATGGGCAGACGTCTATCCACCAACATGCCCGAACTCGTACAGGAACACACGTTTATTCTGGAAACCCCTTCGAGTGTGTTATAACCTCACTAAGCCCCATGACGGGTTTTTTTCTTCCTTGAACAACCAAGAACTGAGGCTGAGTCATCAAAGTCATGGAACCTGCTCCAGTTCTGTCAAAACCATGATGTGAGCGATCTGCGCTGTTAAGTGGTCTTTTTTTTACCCAGGGATTAGTAGCTTCAAGAAAGATCATGTGTTGGAGTGTTGTTGAGTTCAAAATGATTAATTCTTTTTTTTTTTTACTGATCTTTCTTTCTTTTCCATCATAACTTACACATCTTAAACAGAAAGCATAACCATGACCAATCGAATAAATGAACTATTGAGTGAAACAAAACGGAAACTGAAAATAAGCAGCCGTGATGGATAGTAAAATAAAAGGCGTTTAGTTGTAGCAAATTAACGAATGATTTAAATATATTCATTAATATAGGAAATCAATATTTAATAGCAATGTTTAAATCGATACAAAGCTTGTTCACGTTTCCAGTTTAGGGTTTAGTCTCCGTCATTGATTTGAGAAACTGTATCCAGATTGACCGTTTTTCTCCTTAAATACTCGTCAGCCTCTGGAGCTCTATCTCTGCCATTCATTCTCTCTTCTTTAGCAGTGGATCTTTATCTCAGCCCGTGTCTTCCTTACTCTTACCCTCTGAGACCATCCATCATCAAAGGATCTATGTGGTTTGAATGGACAGTGCCGTATCAGATTCTCTTTCCTTTGCTTCAGGGATCCTGATCAAATTGTAAAATGTTTAGATAAAGTCTCAGAGAATCCACAGCCCCTGTTAATAGTAGGGGATCCCTTAAATACTTACATTCTGATTGGCCAGAAACGTTCTCTATGCTGTAAGATGTTTATTTAACATTTCTTGTAAGAGTCTCTAGTGTCAGCGCTATGTAGCATTTAGATCTGGAGAAATGACATTGGCAGTACCAATAATGCTATAGTGTGGTCTCTTTGACATTTGCTCAACATTGGGGGGGTTTCTCATCACTGATTTGCAAATCACAGAGACAGAACGTACATTGTGCAGTCCAATCTCTTTACCGTTATACCTGCATGCCTGTTCAGCATGCTTTTTAGTTTGAATCTAATTCACGTCTGTAGACTGTTTTTTTTTTTTCTATCTGCAAAAGTGGATCAGTCATGAAGGACCTTTCTCTTTTTTTATTCCTTTTTAGTGCTCATGAATATTCTTTCAACATTTTCACCCTTTTTCCCTCTTCAAAGTTCATTCACCTTTAAGAGTTTTAGCGTCTCCCCCCCCCCCAAAAAAAAAAATCGCTTTAGGTGTAATAGCCCTTCCTCTTTAGTGAAATTTGAGATTTTTCTCTAAGTGAAGAATTCAGGTATTTTATGCTATAATGAGTACTCCCAGTAACGAGGGTAGTAAATGGATCCTTTACACCGGGTCAGTATAATTACCCTCATTACAGTTGAATAGCCAGGGTTGCCAGGGTTTTCTTGCGTGGGATAATTCATAGGCATGACAAGGTGTAAAACGTGTGTCACACTGCTGGTCTGATCATGTTTTCTCGTCTGATATCCGCACTGATTTTTAGCATCGAGTAAACGAATGCTCAGTCTCCTCTCTGCGCCACTTCTACCGAAGGGAAAGTAGTGATGTCATCGTTGATACGGGTCCGATCATTAACTTTAAGCTATGCTAGTTATGAAAGTGTTTAGGGAGTTTAGAGAAAGGAGTTTGCTGGTCTCTTTACTCGTTCCTGTTAATGATGGCTACGCTACCTAGCAGAGACGTAGGGACGGGTGGGGACGGGTTATGTGAGTGTGTCGCATTAATAACTCCTCCAAATGTTAATGGCTGCCTGGCGCACTCAGGAGACCACATGGGGGCTGGGGGGAAGCGACAGCCAGACACACAGACTGGCCCGTTCTGGCACTCAGCACGTTTAGGCCATCTTATCTACAGGACCCGTCCACTTCCTGATGATAAATGGCTCGACTCTCGTAACCAATTGCCGCATCTCATTATCATTGGGCGAATGCTCTGAATAAGTTCTGGGATGCAGATGGAGATTCCCCAGCACCCCCGCACACACACCCCCCCAGGACAATAAAAAAATCAAGTGCAGGCATAATTAGTCCCACGTGCCGCAAAAGGGTTAGCGGAGATAAATTGGGATGATACCCTGAAATGTTGGAGTTACCAGGCAGACAGGTGTTTACCCTGACAGCCTGTCGCCTTCATCCTTGCTTTCTCCAGCCAGGGGAAATTAAACAGGCGGCACGGAGTAAGACTGGAGCCAGTACTCTGTGGTGCACTGCTTTGCAGAAAGCATCGGTGGAGTAGGTCAGTAAGGGATACTTAACATGTGGAAACGAAATGATCTAAGCGCCAGACAGATGGGCAAGTCCTTCTGCAAGCACACCAGTCTGAGATGAGGTCAAGTGTAACGAAGAACAACATCTCTACCCATTTTATTTTCCCTCGATATATTTACTTATTTACCCACTGTGGTTCATTTCAGACGCCTCTTCGTTCACCACGATGTGAGCCTTTTCTGTTTTAAACACTCAAACAGCTGTGTCCAGAGCGTATCCAGAGATAAGAGTCCACCTGTTCTGGTTTGTATTCATTCGAAATATGTTGGAGACTATTTATTTTTGCCATTAACGTACCCTTTTTTTCTTCACATGGCAAACCATCGTTCTTCACAATTAATTGCTTTCAGTCGCTCGTTTTTTCGTAACAATACAAGTCCTCAATGGATATAAGGTATTTTATTATCTCTGCACCACGCTGGCTAATCATTTGTTTGTGGATTAGGTTCTTAGCTTGGTCCTCTTTGTCCAGAGGTTTATCTTTTGCGTAGAGACACCCCAGGCTCTGCATTTGTCCCTGGCCCACACTTTGTGCTACTAAACACGTCCAGGGTGAAACAGTTCTCGCGTTCCAACTCATTTAGAAGCCGTATTATTATTATTATAATTAACTTTCAGAAGTAAAGGGAGAATCAAATGATAAGTTTATGTGCAAGCTTCTCGTGCTCAATTTCATCCTTCAAATGAATGCAGACGTCTCTCGCTGTTGTTCTACTAAGCCACCGTTTGTTTAAGTAAATTACATTTCTTTCATGTTACCATTTACATGTCCTCGTCCATTATCTTCTGATTAAATCCTCCAGCCGCGATGCTTCTGTAGCACATTATTAAATCTGTTCTCGGTGCTTCAATAGAACACGAAACATGAAGTGTCTTCTAATTGACCTTGCTCTGGTCTTTCCTAATAGTCGCTCCAAGTTAAATGCATTCGTACAATAACACACGTTCTGTTAGTTTGTATTTGCGATTTGATTTTTTTTAATTGTGCTTTGACAGTGTGACAGCGGCGTAGTAAATCAAGGCCATAAAATTCTCATTTGTGCACAGAATGTAGAGTTTTAAATGATTTTGGTACTTTGTTGTCCTTTCGGTTAATGAACGTTCATTTTTATCTCTTAATTTTTTTATTTAAATGTATTTCTTTATTTGTCATGTAACACGCATGCATGATAACAGAAGCGGATTCAAGTGTTGGGTGAAAATGTTCTATTCAATTAATTGCCAAACTTGAAAACGCAGAACAGGCAAACAATAATATGTCTGCAAAATGAGAGTGAGAAAAAAAAATAATAAAGATCTAAACCCAGGAAAATATGGAACTAAAACAGCTCGGTAAACGACACATAAATTTGAGCTCGTAATTAAGTGTAACTAAAACATGCCCTCTGTTATAGAAACACTTTCCCTTGTACTCTATATAACTCTCTTGTAACTTCTGTATTTATTATTTGATGGATTATATGTATCCACACTAAAGGTACTGATAGCATTAGGGTAATGTGCCATTTCATAAAGTGCAAATCATCTCAGACTGGTTTCTTGAACATGACAATAAGTTGACTGTACTCAAATGGCCTCCACAGTCACCAGACCTCAATCCAATAAAACACCTTTGGGATGTGGTGGAACGGGAGATTCGCATCATGGATCTGCAGCCGACAAATCTGCAGCAACTGCGTAATGCTATCATGTCAATATTGACCAAAATCTCTGACGAATTTTTCCAGTATCTTGTTGAATCTATGCCACGAAGTATTAAGGCAGTTCTGAAGGCAAAAGGAGGTCCAACCCAGTACTAGTACGGTGTACCTAATAAAGTGGCCTGTGTGTATGTGTATGTGTGTATATATATATATATATATATATATATATCATATATATATATATATATATATGAAATGGGAAATCCTGTTCTTACCTTGGCACCACTCTCAGGCTCACATTAGTTTTGCCCTTTCATTCACCCTGCACGGTGGCGTCCTAACTTCAGACTGATGTGCCACTTCTGCAAAGCGCCCAGCTGCCCAGCTCAACATATGCCACTCACATGGGCATGTGTGAGTCAAGAGCATTGTTACACCACTTTTCCTGTTGTACTCATGTATGTGACTGATGGAGGGATATGGGGGAGGGCATCGTGAAACAACATCATTTGCATCCTTATAGAGAAGCTAATGATACACAAGAAGCCTAGAGCAAAAACATGGTGGGATCACGTGACCCTGACAGTGATTAGTAGAGCCTATTCTCTGCTGTGTGCCGTTGTCAAGGCTGTCAGTTTAAGAGTTCATTCTTTTATTATGCTGATGCAATTTTCGGGGGATTGGTGGTGGTGGTGGTGGTGGGGGTCTGGGGATTTTGCTTTTAGTTACCATCACTGACGGGGTGTCATGTTTGCTTTCAGAGGATTGGTGAGAAAGAGCAGATGGTCATCATAGGAGGTGTCATCGCTCATCAGCAGCAAGGTGGCAGATGTATGGTTTACGATATAGCTGGCAACCTGGCATGATATTGCCGTCCTTAAGTAACCGTCTCCTCCATTTTGATCTGCAGTATCATTAGTATACACGTGGTTGCGAATAGTACTATTAAATAGTTGTGAATGTGCTTCTGAACACACACCGAGTTTGTATCTCAGAAATGAAAATTGCCCCTGGAAACTGGAACAGGTCTTTTCCAGCCTGAACGCCTCTCACCTGCTAGCAGAGACATAATGCTTTGATTGTAATAAGAACCCAAATTGGTCAAGTCATTCAGCGGTAAGGAATGAAGAGCGAAGATGTCATTACCTCAGTATGAAAATTGATATTCCTTAGTCCATTTCTGTTCTGTGTGCTATTACCCGCAGGTAGTTAGAGCCATTTTGTGACTTAATGTGTCCTGAGCTACACCGCCGCAGTGCTTGTGCGCACTCTTGCTCAAACCGCTAATGACGGCTGCGACTGAAGGAAAAAATGTTCCTTGGATTATCGGGATGATTTTTCATAGTTAATGTGCTGCTTCAGAAGTAGAGCGATTTTCGCCTTGGCTTCAACACTCGAAAGTATCGAATTTCCCAAGGTCACGAGGTTCACCGTTTTGTCACGAGGTTCACCGTTTTCATTTTTTTTTTCGTTTTTTTTTTTTTTTTTTTAAGTTCCTGAGTGTAGAAATGCAACGCGATGAGAACGGAGCGTATTCTCTTTAGGCCGCGCCGGCTTGTTCTCGGTTGCCTTAGATCTGGAAGCTTACTCCAACTTCGTCTTTCTCTCGTTTTCTCTCAAATGGCCATAGGGGTTGCTTTTAGAATATGGGATGCTGCGCACACACACCGACACACACCCCTCCATCCTGCTCTTTCTCACCTCCTTATCCTGGCCTCATCGAGCTAATTCTGCTGGGAGCTCATTGGCTAAGCTGAAGAAGGGAAACCCTGAGGCCGTGTTCTGCCTGACCCTCATCCAGCTGGTGTTCTGCTTAGAAGACAGTAAGAAGTCAGTCGTATTATTAGCCTGCTCTAGCTTTTCCATTCGCACACCTTCAGGCGATCAGATCTCCAAGCTAATCAGAGGTGCTACAAGCAGGATTTCGGTGTCTTATGTGAACAATTGGTGCCTTATGTGAATCTGTTTGTGGGCCTTTAGTTAAGATTTTATTAAATAAGAATCAATAGTCCCTGTTGCATTCCAGTGAGCAATTTTATTATTATTTTTTATATAGATTTCTTTCATAATAAAAGTAGCAACTTCAGTAAAATTAATAACACCCCTTTGGTTCCACAGATGGATAATGTTACTAAAATTGAACAATTCAAAAGCAACCTCATAGTGTTATATACAGTGGTTACACTTCTGCTCAGCTGGTCACCTTTCTCAGTCAGGTGGTTACCATTCTTGCCCAGATTTTACCTTCAAGTCTACCTGGTTGGCATTCTTGCTCTGATTACCTCTCCTTCTCACTCTTTCAACGATCTTCTTCCTACAGATTTGTCCCTCGTTCTTGCCCTAACAGTGGGTAACTTCCTTAACTCTGCAGTTACCAGAATCACCCCCCTTTTTATTTTGACTTCTCTCACCCATTCGGTTACCCTCTCCGATACACTAAAAAAGTATTGGGACGCCCGACTTTCTCAGCCATATGGGGTTCTGTTATGGCAAAAGTCGGAGCACACGATGGTCTTTGGATGCAGTAGCATGAGGTTTTCTCTTCACCTAAACTATGAGGCCTGAATCTTTTCCAACTTGAATGGGCACACATCTTCACATGCATACTCCAAAATCTATTGGAACATCTTTTTAGAAAGAGAAGAGGGAATTATAAGAGCAAATTGGGACTACATGTGGAATGCGATGCTCAAAGAACACATACATTACTTATGACCAGGTGTCCATAAACTTTTAGTTTTTACTCTAAATCGCTCGCTTGGTTACCCTACTTGCCTACATGCCGGGTAGGTCCCTTCTTACCTCCTTTATTTGTTTGATGGTAGTAACCATTCTCTCTGTTTGGCAGCCTGGTTGGTGTTAATAGAGAAGATTGATAAAATGTATTCCAGGGAATTTTCTTAAAAAAATGGAACAGATTTTTGATCATTTAAAAGGATTTTAGAAAACTAAGTCATTGATTCTGAAGTGTATCATTGTTTGTTTAGAAGTTTCTGTTCGATCTGACTTTCCTCCATGACATCATGTGTTGCAATGCTGAAGTTTTCTTGGCTTTTAAAAAAGAAAAAAGAAAAAAGCACAGCTTTCCGCGATTGAACTGCTGCCCGGTCAGTGTTCTAATTAGACTAACTTATAATATCCTCTGCTTGCTGTAAGTGATCACATTAAGTGCCTTCATACATCAGCTCCAGCCTCTGCACTTGCATTTCATTACAAATTAAGGACGTTTGAGCCGTTTCGCTATTTGAGGGAAAGAAAGGCAGGAAGTTCAGCGGGCAAATATTCACATTTCTAACCCCTTAAGTGTTTCTTTTCATAGCTTTATCTTTTGTCGTTGCAGCCTGGTTTCGGTACAGTCTTAACTAAAGATAATGTGTTTCTCTGTATTCTCGCATGTAATGATCCTTTTTCATTTCTTTTTTTTTTCTCTCTCTCTCTCCCCTAACAGAAAAAACAAAGAACCAAGGAGTTGTCTGCGTTGTTCCACTCATATAACCCTTATGACCATAAGGTAAGAGCTAATGTAGGCCATTAGCAGACCCCTTCATTAAACCTGACCTTTTCTTTCTGTTCATCTGTAGCAGTGCATTTCTCTGCTCTTAGATTCTTATCTGAGCTTCTTCTCGAGCAAACAACCACAGCACTTCCACAGCTCCTCTCTGCTGTTAAGGATAATGGCTTTTCCGCCATTCTTCTTGTCAGTCTTGTCAGCGTAATCTCCAGAGAGCGAGAGAGAGAGAAAAAGAGGCCTCTTTTAAACATGGTTTGGCGAAAAGGAGAGCGAGAAAGAGAGTGCAGAATGTCACAGTCTTTGGGCATCTGGACAGAAATCAGCGTGAGCTCTGTAGCTCTTGTCTTTTAATGGCATCATTAAAATTTCAGCAGAGCCAAGCTCCTTCACTTCTCTAAATCTCCCACCCGTAAAAAAAAAAAAAAGCCATCATCTCTGCTGATAGCACTGCCAGAGTCCTCCTGTTATTCAGGATTTTTTTTGGGCACTAATTACTACCGCACGGCATAATCAAGTCCAAATTGAATAACCCTCAGAATGAACACAAAGTGCTCAAGCAATAGTGAGAGAGAGGAATGTACTGCTTGGGGTGGGGGGAGGGGGTTGACTCCAACTAAGATGATCTTTTTCAGCATTTTGCCTACTTTTATATTCATAGTCTAAAATAAAAGATCAGACGGCTCTTAAATATGCACATGACACCCAGACTGATTTTCGATGATAATGCTTCTGCGTAGGTTTCAGGATTTGACTCGGGGATTGTTCCTGAAACTGATTTGATTGCTATATCTGCAATTGACTATTTCCACAGCACTGTCCTGTTTTCCTCTGATACATCCACAACACATAGCGATCAGCAGTGTACAAAAAACACACTTGTACATGCTGCAAAGGGAATTATGTTAGTTGCTGTATTTCTAATTGTTCCAGGGGTCGACAGGAATCAGCATAAACGCCTCTAACACACATCTTGCGATATGACTAGTAGACAGCGTTGCAGCCCGAATTTATCTGATGATCATCAGCATAGTAAAAGCTAGACTATGTAAAGCAATCAGAATCTTAGTTTAAGGAAACCAGGTGGAAACTATTGGTAAAGATTTTTGTACACTCTTGTGTAATTTCAAAAGTACGCTATTTAATGAAGGTGAAAGCAGCAGTGTTCAGGGTCAGATTCGTTTCACTTGTTTGTTGCAAAAAAATCAACAGATATATTTGTATATCTCCATTTTCCGAACTCATGACAAGCATTGCAACAGTAAGCGTGGATAGAACACATTAGTTCATAACATGGAGGGTTTTTTTTATTGTTTTTTTTTTATGTGAATAGGCCACAGATATGTTTATGTAAATGCTAGCATAGTTGCAACATGCTAAAACAGCTTGAAAATAATGTCATGCCATACACTTTTCATTCTTATTCGCAGTATAGTAATAGTAGGATTTATTTAGCCTTTTTTTCTTTAATTAGTCTGCAAAAAAAATGTTTTGTGTAAAAAGAAAGAAATAAAGAACACAGCAAAGCGAGAATGGGCCCATTTCCTCTCTCTCCCCCCATTTATTCCTCAACGACGAGATTGATTAATGCTTCAAAATCACACTGTTTTTAAAAAAGGCAGAGCTCAGAGGTGCAACCGTGTCTCACCGTTAATGAAAGCTAATCGGGGAGGGGTTAGCATGGTGTCATGTCAGGAACGCTAACCAAGCCCTGAAGAAGCTCCGCATTATTTATAAGAGATGTTAGCATAATTTTCACAGGCTTGATGGGGTCTGCTGCATGAGGAGTCTCAGTGATAGCACCATTAGCATCACGAGGAACGTTAATGTTCCTTTGGTGTTTATTTTTCATTTTTTTATTTTTTTTTAAAAGATGTCCAACATCTAACAAAGAAAAAAAAAAAAACGGTCATTTTCAATAAGACAATTAACACGCCTTATTCCAATGCAAAATGAAGCCCAGGCGCAGGATGGTCACCATTTTGGCTCTGGCCCAAGCAAGTAACAATGAAGCTCTGGTTCATTAATCCTGTTCTAATGATGCGTGAGCCTCCACACTGCAGATCCTGATCGGTTGGCATTAAGGCCGCTGTGCTGACAGAGACGGTATATCCTTGTGCCTCGGCTCCTTCTGTTTTATATGGCCTGCTCTGAGACACCTTTTCAGGGCTTCGCTCCCATTTTGTAGCCACTAAAGTCTCCGGTCCTAAAACTTTTTCACATTTCAGACCATTTTCACACAAGACCATTTTTTCACAGACCTGGAGGGGTGGTGTGGGGGTTGAGTCACATGCAATAATGAATAGAATAGAATTATTAATAATGTGTGTGTGTGTGTGTGTGTGTGTGTGTATATTTTCAATAAAAAAGTCAATCAAATGAAAATAAAATAAAAGTTTTTTTTCTCTGTGCGATCCAGTAAATAAATTATCCATTGTCCAGTACTGGTTCTGGTTGGGTTCTAGATTAGTTCTAAGTTCTCGAAAAATTCTCAGGATGCATTTTTCCCACCTTTGAACCATAAAGAATGATGTACAGAGTATTTTATAAGTAATAACTGACTGCATGTTGTGCCGTTATTAGAAAATGATCAATGATTTAAATCGGTGGAATTGAAGCAGAGTTAATTTTCTCACCTAAAGTGGGGACTCCTTTCATCCCTGTTACATGAACGTCTCTCTACAGGAAACTTCATCATGACATTTATTCTACACTGTTACTAGAGAAGCAGCAAAATATTAGATTGAGCATTTTCATATAATCCGTATAAATTCATATAAATATGAGTGGCCGCTTTTGCGGCCGAATAAAATCCAGAATTGACTAGTGCTGTGGTGTCAGAGAAATGTAGTGACTTTATTAGGTAATTTACTTTGTTGTTGATGCTACATTTGTGTACTTAGAAGTTGGTGGTCCTGCTACATAGCTATATTAGTGTAGCAGCAACTTAGTGGCATATTTGTTTCTAATGTTCATGACTTTTGATAGAATCTCAGTTGATTTGCTTAGCATTGGGACGTGTGTGTTTGTGTGTGTGTGTGTGTGTGTAACATGTTTCTGCAATAACCTGCGGCTGAGGCGAGTAAATTGCTCTTTTAGAGATGCTAATATCCTGCTCTGTGAATGCAGTAATTACGCTACTGCTTACTGAGAGAGCTGTAATTATCCTCCTTCTGCAGCCAGAGAGACAGACAGGAAAGAGGAGAGACCGACAGTGGCAGGGAGACAGCTGGGACAGAGGACAGACAGAAACAGGGAGAGACAGGCAATAGAAAAGATAGCTGGACAGAAGATAAGAGAGAGAGACAGCAAGAAAGAGAGCTGGACAGACTGAAAAAGCATGTGAGTGACAGATGGAAAGATGACAGTCATGAAAAGAGAAACAGAGATAGACAGAAGAGAAGAGTCACATTAAGTTTAAAAAATGTGGCCAGTGTGTGTGCCTGGCTTTGTAAATAAGGCTTGCCCTGTAGGTCTTAGTGAAGGAGGCGTGGCCTGTGTAAGTTAGTTTTGGTCAAGAAGGCTTGGCCTGTAGGTCTTAGTAAAGGGTGTGTGGCCTGTAGGTCTTGGTGAAGGAGGCATGGTCTGTAGATCTTGGTAATAAAGGCATGGCGTGTAGGTCTTTGTAAAGGAGGTGTGACCTGTGTAAGAGTCTTGGTGAAGGGGGTGCGGCCTGTGTGTGGGTCAGTCTTGGTAAAGTAGGCTTGGCCTGTGTGTGTCAGTCTTGGAATAAGGTGTGGCCTGTGTGGGTCAGTCTTGGAATAAGGCGTGGCCTGTGTGTGTCAGTCTTGGAATAAGGCGTGGCCTGTGTGGGTCAGTCTTGGAATAAGGCGTGGCCTGTGTGGGTCAGTCTTGAGGAAGGAGGTGTAGCCTGTGTGGGTCAGTCTTGAGGAAGGAGGTGTAGCCTGTGTGGGTCAGTCTTGGAATGAGGCGTGGCCTGTGTGGGTCAGTCTTGGAATAAGGCGTGGCCTGTGTGGGTCAGTCTTGAGGAAGTAGGTGTAGCCTGTGTGGGTCAGTCTTGGAATAAGGCGTGGCCTGTGTGGTTCAGTCTTGGAATGAGACATGGCCTGTGTGGTTCAGTCTTGGAATGAGGCATGGCCTGTGTGGGTCAGTCTTGGAATAAGGCGTGGCCTGTGTGGGTCAGTCTTGAGGAAGGAGGTGTAGCCTGTGTGGGTCAGTCTTGAGGAAGGAGGTGTAGCCTGTGTGGGTCAGTCTTGGAATAAGTCGTTGCCTGTGTGGGTCAGTCTTGGAATAAGGCGTGGCCTGTGTGGGTTAGTCTTGGAATAAGGCGTGGCCTGTGTGGGTCAGTCTTGAGGAAGGAGGTGTAGCCTGTGTGGGTCAGTCTCCTTTAGAAAAGCGTGGTCTGTGAGTAAGATTTGAGGAAGGAGGTATGGCCAGTGTGGGCCTGGCTTGGTGAAAGAGGTGTGGCCTGTGTGTCAGTCTTATTGATTGTTTCCTAGTACTTAGACTGTGTTTTACTAGAATGTGTGTATGTGTGAGAGAGAGAGCGCGATATCTGAAGGCCACTGCTCCCAGTCACACTCTTTCGGACTGTGATTAATGTAATCTCTACGTTGCCAGATGGTGGTGAAGAAGCGCCATCAATCACAATGAAAAGACTATTGAGCAGTCCTTACACACACACGTGCGCGCACACAATAAAACAGTAATTCAAAGCCCTAGACTCCTCACTCTGTGTTTTGGGGATTTTTTGTCATTGGGCATGAATAAAGGCATCTGATTAGTAGAAGATTTCAGGCTGTTATTGTATTATTATTTGTGGAGCTGCAGATCCGATTTATTTTGGATTTGGTGAACACATAAAAACATACGAAATGATAACATGACCTATTCAAGCAACTGGACAGACCTCAGAGCATTGTCCTGAGAGCTAATCACATTTATCTGTGTAGCAAGCAATCACTTAGCATGCTAACATGTTATTACTTTCTGCACTTATCTACAGCATTCATATTGGCCTCTGGGTTGCCAGAGTGGAGTAAAGCACCAAACCTTTGGGTTTTATTCACATGACATTAAATAAGAAAACGAGTTTTTTTTTTGTTTGTTTGTTTTTTTTTTATTCAAATTTCCAATTTTATAATGCTAATTTAAAGTCATCCAATTTGGATCATTACACACTATGTATGTCATAGTTATAACATGTTTTATGACCTTTTAAAACTAATAAGAAACATTATTTATGGAAGGATTTTCTGACATACTGTACAATCTAGTAGCAAATAAAATGTATTTGAAAATAAGAGTTATATATACACCCTTTAGCATGAGTGGTTTTATTGACTTAATCTGGCACCTCAGAGTGACATCGCTCACTCTGCAGTTCAAAGCTTGTTGTTTAGCTCCTGCTCCGACGTCATGTTGTAGTTTACGCTGTGTCTAATTACACGCGATTAATTAGCGCAATTCGTTTGCATTACGTTTAATTACGCTGATTTAAATCTGTCGTTCTTCTTGTTTTCTTTTCATGATTGTATAAGGCAATCCTCTGCGTTTTAATGTGTGTGTGTTAATTAACTCTCTTTATAAACCACACAGACACAATGTTATCTTCACACGCCTTGTTGTGTGTTTGAGTCAGATGTCTATCATCTCTGTCTCTCTGCTAAAATGTGTGTGTCTGTATTTTGTGCAGTGTCTGGCTTGTGAGTGGTAGCTTTTACCGAACATTTGACACACACACACACACACACATATATATATATATATATATATATATATATACACTCACAATATATATTGAATATCTCTGATTATGTATTTGACATGCACCATTTACACTGATCTCACTCTGCTTTAATCTGGCAACCCTGGCTGTTGCCATCGTTGCCAATATCCAATGTATTTCCTTATAAAAAATATGTATATATGTGCAATTTTGGATTTTTTGTCTGAACTACATCCAATGGCATCTGACACTATAACCATGTTTTAACACTAAACAATTAATGTCAAAGTATTTCTGCACTCTCCAAATAATATAAAATACACCTGCACAATCTGGCAACCTCAACAATATACTGAATTTTACTGATTTAGTCACAGATTAATACAGATTCTATTTAAAAATACTAATAATAGAATGGGTATATGGTACAAGATTAGTTTCCCATGTTAATGTGCAGTTTGTAAAGTTATTAGCGTATTTTATATATTTATAAAAAAATATATAGAAATAAATAAGAATGTAAGTGTAAAAGCTTACAAAGTGTAAAAATCTTTACATGTGGTGAAATACTACACTTATAGCAATAAAACTACTGTGCTTCTGTTTTTGTTTTGTTTTTAACCCGTATTAACTACAATGAAAATGTAAATCTGTCAAATATTTTTGTTTTGTTTAATAATCCATTTCTACTTCCTACTGATATTTTTATATGTTTAGTTCGGATTCAATTTTACTGGAGTTCATTTTGTTTGTTTGTTTGTTTGTTTGTTTGTGTAATTTGCCCTTTTCCAGTTCTTGCTGCTGTTTGTACACTATCGTTTTGTTAATTTACTCCAGTTTGTGTTACGCTCACTGTAATAATAATCTTCCTGTAACAGCTGCAATAACAAAGATGTTCTGTAATTAAGTGGAGTAGAAACTTAAACGGACGATTCCCGACAAACTTTTTTACACTATGAAACATTAATTTACGTGCGTGACGTGTGAAATAAGGATTCTGTTCACCGTTGCCTCTGTAATCCACTCTATTATGCCTGTGTGTGTGTGTGTACGGGACACTAATTGATGTGCGTGAGTAACGAGACGATTGTAGTAGTCACGATGCGCGCACACACACACACACACACACACACACACACACACACACACACTCGTAATTACAGCAAGTCAAAGAAACCAGCTGCGCCTCCGAATCAACTTTACACTGCAATAACACAAGCTTGTTTAGCAGTGCAACAATTTATATGGAAATGTGCTCTAATGGCTTCAGCTGGGGTGTGTGTGTGTGTATGTGTGTGGGGGGAGCTGTGCTGTAGAGGGAGAAAGAGAAGGAGGGAGCAGGGGATGAAATGTAAAGGGGGGGGAACATTTGCATATTTGTAAGATTTGTTTTTTTTGTGTGTGTATTTTAGGATTTAAGATCAGCAGAGCTGAGAGAAGCTAAAATATTCATCAGCTTATTCATAAGAGACATTTTATTCCTTCAGCACCCTGAAAACCAACTGAACCACTCCACTCTCTCCATCTTATATTTTCCATTTTATTCTACTTTTGCATTTTGATTTGATGTATTATTATGTATATGGTGTTTATTTGCTTATTGATTGCTTATTTCTTTAACCACACTTGCTTGAAAGGGTACAATAATGGTGTTTGTGTGGCCTATAAAGTGATTAGAGAGTGCACGGTTTGGGACATGTCACAATAACGGGGTTTATGTTGCCGATATCAGAATATAAGATTTGGGACACGCCCACCTGATGGTGTTTATTTGGCCGATCCGGTGACTAGAGATGGGGATTATGATTTATATAGTGACTGAAGACGGTGTGGTTTGGGACATGCTCACAGTGGAATTATGAGTGTTATGTGGACTGCATGCCCATACGATGGTGTTTACTTGGCCAATATGGTGGCATAGTGGCTAGAGAGTTTTGTTTGGTCCCACATAATGGTGTTTATGTGGTTTATATAGTGACTAGAGAGTGTGTAGTTTAGGACGTGTCCACATGATGGTGTTTATGTGGTCTCTATATTGACTAAAGAGTGTGTAATTTGGGACACATCCACATGATATTAGTTGTGTGGTCTGGGAAACGCCTATATGATGGTGTTTGTGTGGTCTGGGAAACGCCCACCTGATGGTGTTTGTGTGGTCTGGGAAAGACCATATGATGGTGTTTGTGTGTTCTGGGAAACTCCCACCTTATGGTTTTTGTGTGGTCTGGGAAACGCCCATATGTTGGTGTTTGTCTTGTCTGGGAAACGCATACCTAATGGTGTTTGTGTGGTCTGGGACACACCCACATGATGGTGTTTGTGTGGTCTGGGACACACCCACATGATGGTGTTTGTCTGGTCTATGAAACGCCCATATGATGGTGTTTGTGTGGTCTGGGACATGCCCACATGATGGTGTTTGTGTGGTCTGGGACACGCCCACATGACGGTGTTTGTGTGGTCTGGAAAACAGCCACATGATGGTGTTTGTGTGGTCTGGGACACGTCCACATCATGGTGTTTATGTGGTTGAGATGGTGAATAGAGTGTGTGTGGTTTGGAAAGGTTGATGCTAAGCAGGAAAATTATTGGAAACATACTCGCCACATTTAACTCCTCTGCACATACACGCACATCTTCAAACGCAACCTTTAGTTGAACCAACCATAAATACTCGTTGATCAGCCGTCCTCCAGGCTTGAAGTGAACCTGCATATTCAAAAGCTAGCATGTTAGTCAGCGAGCTGTAAGCCATGAACGCACTCTGAGGAGATGTGCAGTGCTTCTGGCGATGTTCTCCATGTTTCAGATGAGCAGGAGGTCCAGGAGGAGCCTGCAAGGCGCTAGTCTGTAGTCCAGCTTTGGGGAAAACCCCGTCCTTTCATCCTATGCACTTCTCCTCGCCTGAAGGAACACTAAATCCTCCACGGTGAGATGAAAAGCCGTCTAGACAGAATAATCCAAAACTTTGACCTCATCTGCGTCGTTGTGTTCCTCACTCAGGCTACAGTATAAAGCGAGGAGTCAACTCTCTCTCTCTCTCTCTCTCTCTCTCTCTCTTTCTCTCTCTCTCTCTTCTGATCCCTAAACTGCTGTTTGAAACTTTGTCTCGGAGCACTGGACTTTGTTGTTATAAGGTGGCTCCACTTTTCTTCAGGAGCGCCTCTTGAGAGCACTGAGAGCAGGACAGAACCTGTATGAGTGTTTGCTTTCCGTTTTTGTTCGCATTTCTTATCAGTCATCAGTCATAGAGGCCTGGGAGAACCTTTCACACCACATTTCTCCTACACAACAGTTTGCTTTTTGCTTCTTTTAAATAAAAAAAAAAGATATTTCAACCCCAGCTATCATTGGTACCAATTTTGAAATGTGTTTAATGCAGAAAAATTAAATGTCAAATAAGAGATTTAATCCAATTCAGCATGACAATTTGATTTTGATAAGAAAAGAAAATCCACAGAATCACTGCTGAATTCAGGCCACAAAATGCTCTGACGAATTACTTATCCACAGTAAAGTGCTTGTATAATAAAGGAGTCTCCAGTGTCAGCACACTTTACCAGTCAGAGCTCTAGCTATAAGTTGAAGTTTAACTAGAGTTTGCACTTTTGACAAGATGTATCTTGGTTTTTCTTTCTATATATTACATTTTTGGGAGGCCATTTTAAGCAGCAAAAGATTTCACCTCATGCTTTTGACTTCAGTCAGGCAATTAAGCCTTAAGTCATTTTTCTCAACTAACTCTGGAGCAGAAAGTATACCAATGCTACAAAACCTTTTTCAAAATATTCTCCCTGAATTTGTTAATACAGATGTCATTTAAGGGAAGAACAAAAAACTGTGGCATATTGAAGAATTTCTATCTGATCTATATTTGGTGAAGGACTCGCATGTCTTTTTGTGCAGATTCTCACCTCTCAGCTTGGATTTATTTCTTTTTCCAATCTCACCTCTCTCTCTCTCTCTCTCTCTCTCTCTCTCTCTCTCTCTCTCTCTCTTTGTCTGAGTGCCTGAGTTCTCCCACACTGTAATTTTAGCCATACAGGATGTGTTAAAACATCTCTGAGTCTCAGATCACTGGCTGATTTATAGACCAAGCTGGAAAAAGAGCTGTGCTGTGCTAAGCTGAGGAGGAAACTGTAAAACATTGTGTTAACACTGGAAAGGCTTGTGTTAAACTCTGTGTGTGTGTGTGTTTGTGTGTGTAAGACATGGCTGTTACACACCTTTAGTTCCTTTTTAAGTCTTTAACTTTTCTATCATTTCAAAGAGTGCAAGCACAGAACCTCTGTATTTGTACTGGGTAACTTCAACCTCTTAGATATTATAATAAACACTAAACTGGTACTGTATTGTTTATGGCTAACATGTTATCAAGATCTCATTTTTACACAATTGTGTTGCAGCATAACCCGATTTCCAGACAACCGCTATAGTCACGTTGAGACAAAAATCTTGATGTATTTTCATTTTTCTCATGAGGAGCTCGAACTCGTGCGTAACACTGAAACGTTGCATGCGCAGTTACGATCTCAAACATATGTAATGAGGTTTCACTGTTATCTCCTGTAAACAAAACTTATCTCACTCAGTGTTTTTCAGTGGCTTCCAATGCCAGATTATTTCGAAATCCAGTGTGAAGGCAAACGCACAATGTTTCCCCTAAGTCTTGAGGTAAACACTGGAGTCAAAGACCCAGAATGCAATGCAGCTATACAGTGCAGTTGTGCCAAGGTCTTGGTTTAGCAAGTTACCGACAGTAGGTACAAAATGGAAAGCAGTATGGACTCATGGCAGTTGATGTAAATCGAGGTCAGATTATAGGAATAAGTAAACATGAAAACAATTGGAGACAAGCATTGATATGGTGTACCAAATAGGATTGAATATAAGTAGGAAAATATTAATTTTACCTGAATTACATGTAAGGAATGAAAAATGGGCTCAATATCAGAGGAAAAAACGTTATTGGGATCACTGCACCATGCTGGTAGAAACAAGTCACCAGTCACTATTTCAGACTTCACCCACATGTCTCTCTTTTGACTCATGTGGTACCTGAGCAACAAGAGGAACCAATTTCACAGTTCTCTTGGCACCCAAAAACATCATGCAGGATTATGGAGAATGTTTCTGTTTCCTGTGAACCGGAAGGGAAAAATAACCGGCCTGGGATTTTACCTGTAAATCATTCTGGTCATTTACACACATGAGCTTGGAAAAAAAAAAAATACTTATGTTGCAATTCCTGCAATGCTGCTTCCATTAGGATATCTGCAATCATGCTGTTTCCATGCCAAAGTGTATTTGTAAGACAACAGATTGCATCATCATGATGCGTACACGCAGACGCAAACTCGAACCAGAGTTCAAGCGAGACAGAAGACTGCGTTCCTGAGCCAAGCTTTTTGTTTTAGCGAGTTAGGAATGATTAAACTGTCAGAATACATCGGGGCAAACACAACTTCACTCTTATACATGGACACAAAGGCCTGAATGCCAGAAGTAAGAAATGCGTATAGAGACTCGTAGAGGAGGTCTGGGGAAGACTTGTGATCTTTTTATTTTATTTTATGTAATTTTTTGAGGAAAGAAACCCATCAAAGGAAACTGTAAAAACAGGCGCACGCATTCAGAAAGAAAACAGCGGCTGTGGTCGGGCCGAGAAAGAAAGAAAAAAGAGAGAGAGAAAGGCTAGAAGGCTTTGTTTCTTTTAAGGAACATCCACTGTAATCCTGGCAATGATGGGATGGAAAAGAGAGAGAGGGAGAGAAAGAAAGAACAAACACTAGCTGTTTAGGGGAAAAAAGAAAGGGAGTGAAAGAGCATGAAAAGGAGGAGAATTATTGGCAAGCTGGGGGCTTGCAGAGACACAGACCAGACGTGGCAACACGCCAAGGCCTTCCATAGTGATTTACGGCTAAAGCTCTAGAACATACACACTCACAAATAAAGTCTGATGAGTCAGAAGTGGCCAGGGTTCTTGTGAGGAAAGAGAAGGTTGTTTGAGGATTTTGTTTTCCGTCCTGCAGACTTATGGCTGTTTATCCTCATGTTGTGCTGATTTAAATGGTGATAGTTGCCTTTTAACTTAGTGCAAGAAATGGTGATTGACATCTCTTCTTCATTGTTGCTCAACGTTTCCCAAAATTTGGTAAAACTCGTTTTAGAGAACAATGTTTACCACAACACAACAGGGACAAAAGGTTACAAGGTGTTTAGGAGATTTAAGAAAGGCTGGTGGGGGAAAGTCTGTTGCTATACTGTCTGCTATATTGTCAGTTAGAACACTTGTTTTGCGAATGTTTATGGATAAGAAAATGCCCATTCTCTAATAAATATAATGTTGCCAAATTGTTATACAAGGAATAAAACTTGAGCTTTTATTCCTCAAACAGTGTATAACATATGGTCATAGTATAAGCTAAGGAAATTGGTGTCTGGAAGTGAGCTTGGTTTTCAGTGTATGATTATAATAATGGTCGTCCCATAGTGCGTCAAATTATATCTTACTCACGGGATTCATGATGAAAAGCTGCTTGTATGAATAATAGCTCTGGAAATTTGTCTGGGAAATGCTAACCTGACTGAGTAACCTACTCATCTTCAAAACTAGGAGCTGTTTACTCTCAAAAATCTTCAAGTGTGGCCTCACTCACTCATTCACACACACACACACACACACCACCCTCTCTGCTTCTGAGTCTTCTCATTTGAATCAGTTTAGCTGCTCTGTAAAGGAACTTGGTTTTATATCAGCGACATGAATGCACAAGTGGAGATTCTCTTAAATCATATGCTCAGCTTATCGAGAAGAAAAGGCCGCTTTGAAAAGCCTCGCCCCACAGGCTTCGTCTGCAAATACACTGGTGAAGCCCTATCGCAGGAGGAACCGAGATCAAATGGCTAATTGTCAGCTTTGAAAAGCCATGCCCTTGGGCCACGTCAATAACTAATAAAAAAAAAAAAAAAAAAAAAAAAAAGAAAGAAAGAAAAGTTCCCCTGGACAGAGAAGATTCTGCAGAAGGTCTTGTAGACAGCACAGGTAAGCGCCCCGGCTGTTAGCAACCAACGCTAATGCTCAAGCCTCTTTTAGTGTGGCTTCAAGGATTCACCGTCTTTTTCATATTCCTTGATATCAAATGTGCAGCGAAAATGTCAGTTGCAAACTCACCAATTATGGGCGGATTAGGGGATTAAATTAACGAGTTTAGACGACAGCTTTGCTGTTGCCAAGATAATCTCCTTACGTTAGTCCGGGCGCATGACTAGTGCATTAGGCGAGGAGAGAGACGAAGAGATTCTGATTATTCCTCTAGAAAGGACTCGTCTTTACGCGAGGGGGAATTCACCCCGTGGGCGCCTGATAGTAGAGCGAAGGCGCAGGAAGCAAGAGAGGAGATCAGTTTGGAAAAGGCAAAGGAAAAGCACAGGAGTACTACCCCACACCCCGCCCTCCAGCAAGACATATCTTCTTTTCCCCAAAGCGAGCTCTGAAGCGGTTAATCCTTTTATCAGCCGAGTCTCTGCTGTGCAGACCCCATCATTCTGCATCTGCTTCAGTCTTCGACTTTAATGCTTTCCAACGCTTTATTAGTGTTTGTATGCTCCTGATCTGGACTGATTGGGTCAGAGCAAAATGTGGGACACCCCCCATCATATTCTCTCATATCACTGTGTGGGTGTGGGGGGGGTGTCTTCAAGCTGACTTAGATCAGATGTGTTTGCAGTGTTGCAGTTACATCCTGGAATCAAATGTTTTCACTGTCAGTCACAGGACTCCTGGAGATTGTGCCCTATGGCCTTCATTTTCTAGTAATGAAATATATACTTCATTAACAAGCGTCAAATCAGTGTTATCTGTTACTTTCAGCTCTGAATAAGGATAAGGGTCTTGATGGAGGCTGAGATTTGGTGCGGTTCTGCTGTTCAATCAAGCCAAGCTGATCCAACTCAAGCAAGGGCTCAAATATCTTTGTTACAGGAAAATAATCAGCTTTTGAAGGTTTTCTTTATAACCAGATTTGGATCTCAAAGACTGCTTGTTCAAACAATAACGTTATGTCGACTGAGGCCGTGTCTTTTCTTCAGCACGAGTAGAACTTTCGAAATCATTTCTAATCCAAATCTGTCAAGTGCTGTCTGTCATGCTGATGGTCTGGGAGTAAAGCGTAAGGATCTAAGGACTAGTTGAATTGTGATCACCGGGAAGCTGCCACCTCTCGCTTTTCAGATCAGCTATGTTCCTGTCATCCTTTCCTATAGAGCGACAGCAAACAACGCTTTCTCTGACACAATCAGCAAAAATCTCACAGCATTCACTATGATTGACAGGGCAATGTCATGTGGTAACAGGAAAAAACACCACAACACTGATGGATTTTGAATTGTAATTGGTCAGAATGGAAGGTGTTTATTTCTAATGAATGTCCTCATTTGTTTGTAATATGTAATTGTTTTTACTGCAACAGCCCATTCACAGGGATGTGACCAGTGCACGCTCCACATATAAACTCATGTTACATGGTGGGGTTTTCCGGAAGAAGGCATGTTACTTTAACAGTCATGGAAGGAGTCTCCATTGTCAGTGCACTGAATCAGTCAAGCAGCTTTTTCTTATGTTTCTTTTTTTGTATTTTCTTTTTTTCAACTTTTAACTTATAAACTATTCTAATATTAATTTGCGTGTATTTAAACATAACTATAAACCCAAAAACCCAAGGATTTGAATAAAAATTGTTAGCAAATTGCTGTTACATAAGGGGCATAAAACACTTCAGGGTGTGTTTTGGAAAACTAATAGTTAAACTAATAGTGTGCATCATCATTTGTGTCTTTTGTGTTTATAGCAATCATTTGTTACATGATACACCACACTGTACACAGATTATACTCATGTCTCACAGCCTTATCTGCTCTCACAGTGCACTCATCCTTTGCACTCATCTTAGCTTCGTTTTCGTTTTTGTGTTTTTATTGTCCCCGTTTTGATTTTCCATCCTCATTTCCTTTTCATGTTTGACGGATTTGATTTCTCTGTCCAAACAGGAGATATGGAATTAAGTATGCAAAGCAACTTGAACAAGTTCAAGCAAAAGAGGAGGTCAGGGGGAGTGGTGAGAGAAGGGGGAAATGGGGGTAGTGTGGAGGAGGGGGGGGATGAATATTTAAATGATCAAGGGCGTATTTAGAACACCGATTTGCATGTTGTTAGTGTGGCGCCTAACAAGCTCGCCGTTTCAGTGAGATGCATTTAAATGTGGATTAAAATGGGGTGGAGTTACTGCTACCAGCATATAGCTTATTATTTTGCAATCATAATTCCAAAAGTGTGTTATTCCTTTCATACAAAAGCAGCAATTTTATATTTAAATGTAGCTTTTTATTTGTTTAAAAGAATAAATAATTGGCATATGTATATAATTATTATAATAATTATTCTTATTTTTATTTATTTATTTTTAAGTTTAAAAAAAATATGAACCGCTACTTCCAGTAAGTGTCATTTGGCAAATATTTTTTTTTTAATGATAACAATTTTATCATGATGTATGTAATGTGATATATATCAACCAGCCTTAGTAAAGATTTGTGGATAGATGAATATAAACCTGAGATGTGTAGCAGCACTATTGTCGGAAAAAGGAATTAACAATTTCCTAACCAATCAGAATCCAGAATCAGTTCAGAATTGCTCCTGTAAACACTGAATGTGTGTGTAATGTGGGCTTTGCTGGCGAGCATCAGTAATGATGGATAGGAGAATAAATGAGCGAAGGATGAGTGAGAGGAAGCCGGTAGTTAGTGGTAGTAGCAGGTAGTAGAGTGTGGAGGACATTTCAGGCACTAAAGTGTCATTAAGTTCCTTTGTGGGGGAAGAGAAAGGGGGGTATAATGGTTCTCAGGAGAAATGTCTGTTCATGTAGCATAAAGAGGTCTTTTCATCCTCGTACCTACATCAAATGAACGTGGGGTTTAGGAGTAGTGTTAGTTAAAGGTGGGGTTTAGGTGTAGTGTTGGTTAAAGGTGGGGTTTAGGTGTAGTGTTAGTTAAAGGTGGGGTTTAGGTGTAGTGTTGGTTAAAGGTGGGGTTTAGGTGTAGTGTTGGTTAAAGGTGGGGTTTAGGTGTGATGTTAGTTAAAGGTGGTGTTTAGGTGTAGTTTAAAATGAAGGTGGGGTTTAGGTGTAGTGTTAGTTAATGGTGGGGTTAAGGTGTAGTTTTAAATGAAGGTGGAGTTTAGGTGTAGTGTTAGTTAAAGGTGGGGTTTAGGTGTAGTGTTAGTTGAAGGTGGGGTTTAGGTGTGGTGTTAGTTGAAGGTGGGGTTTAGGTGTAGTGTTAGTTAAAGGTGGGGTTTAGGTGTGGTGTTGGTTAAAGGTGGGGTTTAGGTGTAGTGTTGGTTAAAGATGGGGTTTAGGTGTGGTGTTGGTTAAAGGTGGGGTTTAGGTGTAGTGTTGGTTAAAGGTGGGGTTTAGGTGTAGTGTTGGTTAAAGGTGGGGGTTTAGGTGTAGTGTTGGTTAAAGGTGGGGTTTAGGTGTATTGTTGGTTAAAGGTGGGGTTTAGGTGTAGTGTTGGTTAAAGGTGGGGGTTTAGGTGTAGCATTGTCCTGGTACACTATTAGACCGTATTACTTGAAATGAAAAAGGCATTATTGCTGTGCCAAGGCCTCACACATGCACACACAAGCGCGCACACACACACACACACACACACACACACACACACACACACACACTGACAGAGGGCTGGGTAATTGTTATTCAGCTGCTGTTAATGAGATGAGGAGCCCAGTGGCGAGGGACTTGAGTGCTGCTTCTCTTTTGTTATGCTAATTACACACCGTTAGAGCTGGACCTCTGTCTGTCCATCTGTCTGTCTCTCTCTTTCTTTCTCTCTCTCTCTCTTTCTCTGTCTCACTCTCTCTGGTTGTCTCTTTTCTATATTAAATATCTCTGGTTACGTCTCTTACTTTCCTTCTGTCTCTCACTCTGTCTGTCTGGCTTATTTCCTTTGTCTGTCTCAGTCTGTCTTTCTCTTCAACACTTCTTCTGTTTCTGCTTTTGTCTTAGTTATTCTGCTTGTCTGTCTGTATGTCTTTGTCTGTCTCTCCCTGTCTGTCTCTTACCATTTTCTTTGTCTGTCTCTGCCTGTCTCTTACTTTTCTTGCTTAGTGTACATGTCTAGGTGTCTCTGAAATTCTCAAGCTTTCTCTCTTTTTACTGTCTCAATTTCTCTCTGTCTACTACCACCATCTCTGGTGTTTTTGTCTATATTTCTACACATCTCTTTGTGTACATCTTGCCCTTTCTTTTCTCTTAAGTTAAGTCTCTCTCTCTTGTATTTGTCTGTCTGAGTGATACTCAACTGATTTTAAGATTTTACATAAGCTTTATTTGCTGTTGTATTTATCTTAATAATTACCCCAGCAGTACAGCTGTATTATTATCTTACACACACCTCATTAACTCTCACACGCTAGATGTTATATTTTGTATAAAATATCACACAGGTGACGTGTGATTTTGCTAAATGATGAACCATGTTCTTTTTCTTTTAAATGCCTACTAGTCAAGTTGAGAAGCTTTTATTGTCATTTGAACCATATATAGCTGATGCACTACACAGTGAAATAAAACAATGTTCCTCCTGAACCCTGGCGCTACATACAACAACAATCACAGAAAACACGGGGCTAAGGACAACCTGTGCAAACAGTGCAAAGACAACACAAGACAGTGTACGACAAATACACAGAATAGCGCCACAAGTAAACCTTGTGTTGTATATTGCACACTGCACACAGTTTTCTTCTTTTCATAAAAATGTATTTATTATTATTATTATTTAATAAATATTATATTGTATTCTTTTGTGGTTGCTACGGTAACAATGATTTTATTTTGCAGTGGGCTGATTGGGAGTAAAATGTAACTGATAAGATCTGTATAAAACTGTTCAAACCACATGTTAGCTTAAACCCCCACTCATTAAAGATCACCATGCTGATATGAGTGGGCGTGGTGTAATATGCAAATGAGCACACTTGATTACATTTGCTACAAAATCTTTATACTTAACATTGCATTAGAAAGACTGTGTGTGTGTGTGTGTGTGTGTGTCATAGTCAAAATATTTTCCATTCAGAAATGGAACATGTGGACGTGGCAAAGGTCAAATAGATGCCATTGGACTCCACTATTGCTGACAGTGTGCTATACTTTTAATCTAACAATAAAAGGTTATAAATGCACTTAGCTTTCTAGTTTTAAAAGTTCCGTTTTTAATTTGGGATTGTTTTGTTCAGATTCACATTGCAAATTACACATTTTATTAGAAATTTCAGTGGTCACGCACCTCCAAGTGTATTGGCCGTGCATTAATGGTAATTTTCCAAGGTTTTTTTGCAGCACTGTTTAGTGCACTTTTCATCAAAATATCTTTGAAACTGTGACATCATTATTGTCCAAACAGGTACAAGATAAAAAATACTTTTTAGCACAGGTGTGTGTTTTTATCTGCCTTTCACTGTGATTGATTCTGTTCAGTTGCTGCAACATGTGCAGAGTTTAACATTTTTGCATATTTATGTTTAAATCTTTGCCAGCTCTCAATCCATGATAAGTCCATTGTACCAGCGTGTCTTTTAGGCACAGAGTTGAGATGTGACATTAAAAAAAAAAAGACAAGTGAGACTACGTGCCCTGCAGCCCCTCAAAGTTCATTCATTTCTCTTTCTGACTTCATCAAAGCAGAGCATCTCGTAAACTATCACACCACAGGTTGATGTATTTACACCACCTGCTGCTGTTTTACTACACACCTGCCTCAGGAATCCTTCAAAGAGAAATAAAGAAAGACAGAAAGAAAGAAAGAAAGATTGACAACACAACAGTCAGATTACATAATTATTTCCCAGTATTACCCCTGCATTTTCATTTAAAAAAAATTATTTTAACACATACAACAGATGCACCCAGGTTTGTCTCATATTCCCATTTATGCATTGTTCTTTATATTTTTTCTCCACACAATTCCCTCTTTTTTTTCTGTATTCATGTATTTATTTTCTAGTATTTTATATATTCTATAAATATATTAATATTAAATAAATGCTTCCCACAAATTCCCAGTATTCCTCATAATTAACTATAATTTTTTTGCATTTTCTACAAATGCTTATTTTTGGAGAAAATCCACTGTACTAATCTTCCTAAATTCCCAAATATTCTCTTCATTTTTAAAATATATATAATATAAAATATAAAATGATGTACGTCAGGAGGACTGGGGTGCAGTCAGTGTTCCATTTCAGGTGTTCAAT